>QTSX02004495.1:0-126192 GCA_014839935.2 Entomophthora muscae | reverse complement strand
CACACGGCTGGATGGAAGAAGGGGGTGGCTTGATCCTGATAATGAGTCAAGCGCCAAAACGAGGTATCCACCTTAAAGGATCATCATCTGTTCATGTTGTTGGATTTAGGAATTTGAGTTGACTTCCTAGTTTGGCTTCAAGTGACTGGGTAAATGGATTGCAGGTCACAAACACGCTTACTCGTAACCTTGCTGGCGGGTTGAGCCTGTGGTTTCGACATCTTGATTTAGCCTTAAATAGTAGCAGATTTTCTATATCCATGATTTAAAGTGTATAATATTGTATCCTTTCCAGTTTTTGGATGATTTTAAAGTTTAATCACTTTTTATGTCTAAGCATGGTTATTGAGATTGAATTTTTTATTTGATTTTAGTTGTGGTGGAGCTTCTTGATTTGGGTTGGTGTTTCCTAGTGTGCTTACTGTACATTAAATTTGGATTCGAGTTCCCACAATTAATATCTGAGTTTACTAGTGGCATTCAAAAGTGATTTGAAATTTGGTTCATGGATTTGACAATCCCACAATTTCAAAAAACATAGTAATCTTAATGAAAATGGCTGATGGAATTGAACACTTCAAATCTGATTCCAGTTAATTCATTTCGTCCATTGGAAATATGCAGTTCGACTTGAACTTTGCAAAGTGTCTATGAGTTCCTGCATTTTCAAATATTCAAATAAATACTCAAAGAATTCAATTTAATTAAAAAAGGCCATCCCGCAAAAGTGATTTGAAATTTGGACCAAGGATTTGACAATCCCGCATTTTTACTTTCAGGTTCTGAATTTACAGTATTGAAAAAATAAGGTGAACAAAAGATAAGTGGCTGGCATAATTCAGAGCCTCTCAGTCTATTAAATTGGAGAG
Source organism: Entomophthora muscae (assembly GCA_014839935.2). Taxonomy (NCBI): domain Eukaryota; kingdom Fungi; phylum Entomophthoromycota; class Entomophthoromycetes; order Entomophthorales; family Entomophthoraceae; genus Entomophthora; species Entomophthora muscae. The sequence goes on along the minus strand of QTSX02004495.1, from coordinate 125,323 downwards.
TACAGTCTCCTCTTCGGTTACATGTCAGAAGATATGTGAATATTTTAAGACCATACTTCCAAGTCAACATAATTGATTTTTCATTGACCACTTGATTCTAAAAGCCTGCTACGTGGCACGAGAAAAAAAAGCAATGTTCAAGTTAATGAAAAAATGGAAATAGCCAAAAAAGTCCAAGAATTATAGGGAGACAAGCTTTTAATTTAGCTTAAAGGCATTAGAAACATAGGAAATTCGATTGCGTCAAGCAAAACACTCAGTTTTGATCCGCCTTGGAGAGTGCTCAACAGGTCAATCCTCCATAGAAACTGGTTGAAAGGCCTTTTTAAGTTAGCGGGATTGATTTGAGTAGACTTACAGAGTTGTATGCGTCCAGTTCGGCGTCAAGATCATCTTTAGATTTAGCAGGTCGAACTTCCTTCTTGCGCCTGTTGACTGGCTTGGGCCTTGATTTCTGTTGGTTAGTAGTGGGGCGTGCCTTAGAGTTCTTATTTGGCTCTTGTCTTAACGGACCGATTCGAGAAGATATTGGCACGGAAGGAAGGTCCGAAGTTGGTGTGAAAGGGATAGCGATTTTCATGGGACGTCCTGCAAAAAAATGTAAGCAAAGGTCGAGAAGATGCTTAAATAAAAGCAACTTACCATCCAAAGTAACTCCATGATATTTACGTAGAGCATTTAGAGAGTCAGCAGGTCGTGAAAAGACAATAGAGCCTGAACCCTGAGAAACACCTCTCGAATCGAAGTTGAGGGAAGCAGATTTGATGTTGCCGATTTGGCCAAAAAGCTCTCTTAGGTCCCTCTCTGTAACGTTGTGATGTAGGTTGCTTATAATGATTTTTCCTGACTCAGAGGCGGGCACCGGAAGGCGAGCAGGGGCGGGCTTGGAATAAGGCTTTTCTTTTATCGCCTGAGCAACTTGGGACCGCCCTTTACGATTATCACCACCTCTGCGACGACCAGTACGCTTGTTCTTGGGGCGACTCTTGATGATTTCATCAAGCGAGAGATTAAGTTTGGAACTCATCTATTAAGAGAGCAAAGTTGAGGAAGTGTAAGGAACCCAAGTTTAGCCACAAGTTGATAAATAGTTGAGTTGATAATAGTGATAAATAGGTATTTAAAAGGAAATAAAAATCTAAGGCGAAAAGAGAGGAAGAGTCAAGGATGGAAGAGGGCTGAAAACAGGCTTTGCTTCCGCAATAAAAAGCGACTTGGCATATGGCTTGAGGGCGTACGGAAATCGGGCACTACGACTTACGATTCAAGAGCTTAGCAGCAATATGGCAGGCAAGGAAATCAAATATGAAATTTCTGTGAAACAGAAATTATAAACTCTACAGACGAAAGAAAACTTAATAATCTATTCCATAAACAAATAGCAGTGGCCTTGCTTAGCAGGCTTGAGTAGGGTTGCTTCGGCCAAGCCCTGGGCAGCCGCGGCCAGTTTCTGGCTCTAGGTCACTCCTATCAAACATTTATTTTAAAATGTTCAAATATATTTTAAATTCGTTCTAGCTATAGCGGCTAACAGCCGGAGGCCAGCCGGGGCTGAGCCGAAGCATCCCTAGGCTTGAGTCACGAGCTCTATCATGCGACTCGACTCAATATTTAAACTAAAATATTATATTTGCGAATAGGAGTGACCAAGCATTGAAAGCTCTTGAATTCATCCATCTACCCCCTAAAAAATCCATTTAAATTTTTAGGTTAAACAGACATTCGCGCTAGTACAAGAAGCCTCTAGAATATTTATTGTAAATTTAACTAGTTTTTATGTACGTTTTTGAGTGGAGGCATACAAACTCCTATCCAATCCAGAGACCAGGCAAGATGACATAATGACTTTTTTGAGCACCAAAAAGATGATGGAGTGGGTTGTACAGCCTTTCAAGTTGGGCAACAAGTTGGACAATCTAATGGCTTTAAGTTGACTTGTTTTATTCAATTCTTTCGATAAATACTCAAGTAGATTCTTTAGAATGGAAGAACTTAAGCAGGTTGAAACAAAGATTTCTAATATTTTATTAGATACCTTGCTAATTGACATACCAAAAGATATCACCCTTGAAGAAGTTGAAAAACTTGTAGCTTTTGAAAAAGGACAAGCATTCATTTTAACTATTGAAAGGCCTGGGCTAAAAGACATATGTAACTCCTATTTTATATAATAATTAAGTCATCTTAAAGGGCTTACTGTTTCATCAAATACAACTATAGCTGAAGTTAAAAAGCTTTTCCAGATTCAGATCAATAGGATTTTGAAAGAATCTGGACAAAAAGTGACTATTTCTTGGTAAGAATCTTTATAGAGGGAGTCTTTGACATTTTTGAGAAAATTTCCATCCTAAACTCAATTTTTCTCTATGTTGTTGTATATGTTTATTTCAATTGGTATTCTCTCATTATATTTTATCTTGAAACTGAATTAATTTTATGGGTATGTAAAAATAGGAAGCATATATGGCGTTCAAATTATTTGGCTATCAAATCAGATAATCAAAATTCTTCTCAAGTATTGGAACCAGAAACTGCCAAACTTCAAGATTTCCAAATATTTTCTTCAGCAACTTTAAAATTTATTCCAAGGGTTTTTCATGGCAAAAGAAAAATCAAGTTTTGATTTGGGGGCTGCTTAACCTATTCATCATAAAATTATTCTGAAAGCGGTATTTCCTACTTCCATTTACCTAGTTCTATATATTCTTATAGTATAGTACCTCTACACTTGCTTTCTTTACTATTTTTTAATGTCTATCAAATCCTGAATTTTTAGTAACTCTCTTCATTGATGTTGTTTTCAGTATGACCCATCCAGGTAAATTAGCACATGAGTTTTCAAACCTGTTGATAAACAAACATTATTCAATTTAGAGCACATAGGTTCAGTCACACAACAAATTCCAACTTTTTAGATAGAAATAGAAGCTAATTTCATAGAAAATGTACACTATTTGGCAAAAATGTCCAGTCACAACGATCTATGCAAACTGGGAATGGATGTATGATAATTCAACAATGAATGTACTAAGCTCTAAAACACACAAGTTTCAGTTACAGAACAAAGCTACTTTGTTTATTATGCTTTTTAAAAATGTAATAAACTCAGTCACAAAAGTTAAAAACTTGATCCAACAATGAACCCTGATAGCAACTGAAAAAAAACAACAAAAAATATCAAATATCAAAACAAATCAGTGAATCTATAATACTGTTACAAGCTTGTCCCAATTAAGAATACAATCTAGAATATGAAAATGATATAAATGTTCTAAGTGTCTGTTTTGAGATTAAAAAATATATACAAATCAGATTTATAAATACATATAATTAACAGTGCACATTTACAGCCAAAAATATCTCATAAAAATTTTATAACCTAATTTAGTATTGCAAGTGAGTTTCCCTCCTTGCTGCTAACATATCTAACAGCATGGACCAACCTGATGGCAATATCGAACTGCGGGCACTTTTCTTCTAATTAGGAGTGCTACCAATTTGACCTGCTGATCCCACATGAGCTATTCCTTGGCTTCAAATCTTACATGGAACATGCCACTATGCCACCCCCTGTGGCCTTGTGGCTTTCCCCATATAGTATATTAATCACAATATTCTACAATAAACAATACCTTATTCTATTCATTCTTGTCCTTTCTATTGGACAGTTGTCTTCCCTAATCAAATACTGAGCTCTAATTGGTTCAGTTACAACATTAGAATAAATGGTACAGTAGTTTTCAAACCTGTTGAGATAAACATATATTTGTCAGTTTAGAATGCATGAACTCAGTCTAAAAACGAAATCAAAAATTAAGGAATTCCTATTAAATTACAATAGATTTAGATCCACTTTGATTTTGTTTTTAGACTGAGTTCATGCATTCTAAACTGACAAATATATGTTTATCTTAACAGGTTTGAAAACTACTGTAGTGACAACAAGCCTTTACGCTACTATATATTGACAGTTAAAATTACGATAAATAAATTAAAATAAACTGTTTTATATACCGAAATAGATGCAACACAACAACAGAGCTAAGGAGCTGGAGGAGTATGGTGTAGATGTTGTTGTAACTGTGCTTTTTCAGCAGAGTTACAAGGGGAAAATATTTAGAAACTAGATAATATTCTTTATTGAGAGATAATGATTATATAGTTATGTGAATCATGGATAACAGGAACATGATAGCGTTGATCACATGGTAGGATGGTGAAGGGGGTGGCTTGATCCTGGTAATGAGTCAAGTGCCAAAAAGAGGTATCCACTATAAGGGATTATCATCTGTTCATGTTGTTGGATTTGGAAATTTGAGTTGACTTTCTAGTCTGGCTTAAAGTGACTGAATAATTGGGTTGCAGGTCACAAACCCGCCTACTTGAAACCTTGTTGGCGGGTTGAGCCTGCTATTTTGACACCCCCCAACTGAAAGTTGGCCTCCTCTGGGGGCAGGTTGTCAGGAGCCTGGGCGCCATACTGGACTAACTGTTGTTCTGTGGCAGGTAGGGCGGTCTTGTGTTGTCTGTCTTGCTTTGCAGGGTCTCAGGCAATTATGGTGGAGGATTTTGTCTTGTTTACGCTTCCTGAGTCCTTGCACAAGGTAAGTGTTATTTTTGTTTACCTTTAGGATGATTGCTGGGCCTACTTTTTTGGGTTGTAGTTTACTTTTGTCAATGTTTATGACCCAAACTTTGTCACCAACCTCGTGTTTGTTTTGGATGGGGACAAATGTCTCTTGTAGACACTTGTTTTCTCTTTCTGTTTGATCATCATTGGCCTCTATGACCTGGGGATCTGAATGAGGGGGGACCTTTCTTGGGATTTTCAGCTTGGGTCCTGATAGTGCTTGAATGATATTGGGCTGTGTGCTGTATACCAACTCAAAAGGGCCTTTTCCAGTGGATCTATTCACACAAGTTTGGCATAAAATTAGTGCAGTTGGTAGCTGCTTATACCAGTCTTCAGGTCTCCTGGTGGCGAGCTTGGCCAAGGCTTGCACAAGGCTACCATTTAGCCGTTTCACACGTCCAGTGGCCTGAGGGTGGTATGGTGTTGTCACAGTGTGTTTGACTCCATTATTGGTGAGGTATATGTTGGTGTCTTCAGAGGCCAATTCTTTGCCTCCATTAGTTATCAGGAGTTATGGCTTTCAGAACTTTCTGATGATTTCTTTTTCTATGAACACCATATGTCATTGTCTTTATGTGTTTTTACTGCTTGGGCTACTGGCCATTGTGTAGCAAAGTCTATTGTGGCGATGATGTATTTCTTATCATTGTGTTTTCCTGGCATGGGGCTGATGATGTCTAGGGCCCACACCTTGAAGGATAGTTGCGTGCAGATAGATAGTACTGACTTTGGTGGGGTTTTGCTTTTTGCAAATTTCTCAAATACTTCACATTGGTCTAGTACTTCTTGAACATCATGATATAGGGTTGGCCACCATGCCTTGTGTTTAAGGAGCTTGTATAGGTTGCAAATTTTGGTATGCCCTAGGTCTTTATGATAACATAGGATGGTGTCAACTTGCTGGTGTATGGGTACATAAAGAATGATGGTTCCGTCAGACATTTTTTGGTGTAAGGTTCCATATACGTCTTCAAATAAGTGCTTGTTCTTAATGACTGTTTTTTTTGTTATGTCAGTGGTGCCAAGGAGAAAGCCTTTGTCTTTTGTCCAAAGTACAAAGAGGGGCCAGTCTGGGTTGAGCCCATTTTTTCTCTTGTGGCACGGACGTACAGGCGCAAGAGTGTGTCCGCCATGGCAAGTTCTGGGACAGATTTGTATTGTATGAGCATATTGAATCACTCCAAGAGTTCCATCCAGTGGGATTAACAGCAGGATAGTTTTGCTTGGGTTTTGAAATATATGAGTGACTTGTGGTTAGTCAGCGCTGTGAATTCTTCCTGTTGTTCTAGATAACAAAATCACTTGACTAGGCAGTGTATGATGGCCAACAGTTCTTTGTCATGGATAGGATATTGACACACCATCTGTCAGTTTTTGTGATTTTTAGGCTACGGGCAGGAAGTCACCATCATTGTTTTTGATTTGTAGTACTCCCCCAATGGATGTGTCTGAGGTGTCGGTTTTCATCTGGTACTCCTCATTGTGTTTGGGGTACTGCAGAATAGGTGCTGTTGTGAGTTTTTCTTTGAGGTGTCTAAAGAAGAAGTCATGTTGGGGGGTCCACACAAACTTGGATTTGGCGCCAGTTATGGCAGATAAGGGTGCTGTCAAAACGCCACAGTCAGGTATGAAACGGTGTACATAGGCCACCATCCCCAGGAATGTGCGGAGTTCCAACTTGTCCTTGGGTGATGGCATCTTACAGATGGCCTATATCTCTTGACTGTCGGTTTTGATGCTGTCTTTTGAAACTATGTGTCCTAGGAAAGGCAGTTGCTTGTGGAAGAACTGGCATTTGGAGGGTTTGGCTAGTAGTTTGTGTTGTGTCAGGGTAGCAAATACTGCCTCTAAGTCCTTGTGGTGTTATTCTACTGAGGGGCTGTAGACAATAATATTGTCCAGGTAGACTAAGGCATTCTTGCCTATGTGAGGGGCAAACACCTTGTTCATGAAGGTCACAAAGTTTGAGGGGGCGTTTGTGATACCAAAATTGAGTACCACACACCTGTATGAGCTGTATTTAGTATGGAAGGCTGGTTTGGGGATATATTCCTCCTTATATCAGATATGATTGTAGCCTGCAGTCAAGTCAATCTTGGAGAAGACTGTGGCCCTGCCCAGAGTGTCAAAGAGATTATCAATAAGTGGTAGTGGGTAACAATTCTTGGTGGTAACTTTGTTTAGTGCTCAGTAATCTGTGACTAGGCTCTGAGTGTCATCCTTTTTGGCTACAAAGAATACGGCGGCCCCAAAGGGAGACTGTGAGGGGCGGATAAGTCCTTTTTCCAAGGCCTCCTTGAGGTAGGCCCGTAGGTTGTCATATTCATTTGGGGTCAGACAGTTGATGGGTTGCACTTTGGGTACAGCTCCTTTGAGTTAAATGGAATGTTGGATATGTTTTTCTAAAAGTAACCTGGGTAAAGCCTCCTTCTAGATTTCTGGATGGTGGGCTACAATTTTGCAATCCTGAGGTGTGGTGGTGTCCTGGTGGTCTTTGAAGTGTATGATCTTATACTGGAAGGAGTACCAGTCAATTGTCTTTGGGTTTTACTTTTTATCCAGGGTCTCTGTAATGCGCACAAAGACATGGTCACATAGCAGTTGGTCCACGGAGTCAGGGTAGATCTGGTGGTTGACACCTTCACGCTTAATGATCAACACTGAGGTTGCCCAGTCTACTTGGGGATTATTCCTTTATAGCCAGTCCTTTCCTAGTCAACATAAAATTGGGGAAGTTGATGACAGGACCTTGAATGGTGGAGTAGAGGTTCTCAAGCATGACAGAGAAGGGGGCAGTTTCCTTTATCACGGCAATGCGGTGTTTGTCAGCCAGGACCACATTTTTAATCTGCAAAGGATTAGTGGCCAGCTTGAACTTATCCACAAAGCTACTGTTGACCAGGGTTCAATCTGCGCCTGAATCCAGGAGTGCTGAGCCTGTGTAAATGCAAAAGCAGAAAGGATAGGACATCAATTTATTGGGATTTCTGGCAATGGTGTAAAGTACCAGGTCCTCTGAGGATACTTGGATCATTGAAAATTGGTCCATGTCCTTGGGTTGGTACTCATCATTGGGTGAGTCAGGAGTTGTGCAGGAAGAGATTGGCTCACTTAATGCTCTCCCCGAGCTTTTCCCTTGTCTTTGTTGCCTTGTGTGGCAGTGATCAGAAATGGGTATGGTTTGACAGGCCACTGTTCCTGTTTAAATGTCCATTCAAACCTGCAGGTTTATGGTTTGTGCTGCTTCTGATGTTCCCAGGGGTGGTCAAATGGAGCGCCTGCCTGGGTGAGAGTCTTTGGGTCTCTCTTGTTTTCTGGTTTGCGCCTTGTGAAGAGTGTTGGATGTTTGTTATGCTTTCTTTGCTTTTCAATACAGACTCTGTAAATTGATCACTTGGTCCAGGTTCACATGTCTCATTAAATGCAACTTGAGTGCATTGTAGTACATGAGGTGTGTGGCTGGGGTGTCAAAGGCCATGTCAGAGGGTGCATGTAGTCAGAGTTCTTTGTAGGCGCGGGTGAGTTCCTTCACAGTGCCCATCTGGGTTAAATTCTTTACTTGACATATGATCATGAGTGCGGTGTCCTTGAGCGTGAATCTAGCCAAGAAATCTTGTTTGAAGGTATCCCAGTCCTTTTCAGTATGTTTTTTGTGCTACTTATTGCACCAGGTGCCAGTGTTGTGAGTAAGTTGTATGGGGATTTCTGCAACCCAAAATTGCTGCAGGCATTTCATTTGGGCCAGTTTACTCTGGGCAGACTGGATCCATGCAGTGACATTATTGTGATTGGCCCCAGAAAAGGGTTACAGGGCAGCGCTTCAAAGTCTTTGGGCTACGTAGGATGGCATAGTGTTTTTGTCAGTTGCACAAGGCATAGCAGAGGGAGCCTGGAAGAACCCTTGTGCTGACAGGGCATTGAACGCAGGAAGTGGTATCACCATGCTCTGGTAGAGGAAAAAACCATCAGGTATCCTGGCACCAGGAGTGTACAGAGTCCAGTCTAGAGGGAGGCCAGACATGATTCTATCAAGGATTTGTTGGCCACAGCAAGTACGGACAACAGGAAGAATTTTGGGGAATAAAGTAGGATGGGGAACCTACTTCTGCTATCAATGTTGTAACTGTGCTGTTTTAGCAGAGTTACAAGGGAAAAAAGTATTATAAACTAGATAATATTCTTTATTGAGAGATAATGATTATATAGTTAATGTGAATCAAGGATAAGAAGAACATGATTGTGTTGATCACACGGCTGGATGGTGAAGGAGGTAGCTTGATACTAGTAATGATTCAAGCACCAAAACAAGGTATTCACTGTAAGGATCATCATTTATTCATGTTGTTAGATTTAGGAATTTGAGTTGACTTCCTAGTTTGGCTTCAAGTGACTGGGTAAATGGATTGCAGGTCACAAACACGCTTACTCGTAACCTTGCTGGCGGGTCAAGCCTGCTGTTTTGACAATGTGGACACCCTTGTGGGTCAAAGAACAGAGCAGCTGTAGTTAAGGAGATGAACAGTGAGTGTTGTGTTTAAGAAGGTGGTGTAACCTAAATCACATAAACACAAGAACAAACCTAATGAAGCCAGACTGGCAGAGCAGCTAGCATCAACCCCAAAGTTTCACAGCTGACCAGAAAACACACCAAGGTCATCACCCAAAAAATGATGAATGATGTCACCAACAAGAGTGTCTCCTTAGTATTTGACCCTGTATACCAGTATGATGGTATTTCTACTACTATTTTGAAGAGAGCAAAGCCTGTTCTCTATACCATGTATGAGCCTTACATGAGTGATGGCAAAGGGTAAGACAATGATAGTGAGTCACAATACTATCAAACTACAAATGCTCAGAAAGTGCTAAAAAAGTTGCTGTGTTTTACAGTCAGGTGCCTATGCCCTGTGTCATGGCTGAGCCTGTAAATCTACTTCCCAACACCAAAAAGCCTAAGTACTGGGTCATCCACAACTCTACCTGCAAGATATTTATCAGACTCATCAAGAAGACACAGGACTACAAGAAGTTTACGGCAAAGTTACTATTTAAACAAAATCTACTCATTGGTTGTATAGTAAGTTCTTAAAAACAGGTACTGCTCTTCTTTTGGAGAAATCCCAGTGCAATCCAGCCCTATTGGTTAAGGAGCATAGATGGATCAAACATCAGTGGATCAACTGAAATTGCCATCTTGACTAGAAAATATACAGTCAATGATTAAATCTGTTTTTAAATCAAGGCCTCAATTTCAACTTGCTGTCTGTTGTAAATTGCATTACATGTTAGAATAATCAAGAATATCAATGGATTTAATTCTGATGTCAAGGCTATTCAAGATGTGCACTCAAAACTGTCAGATCTGACAGTTATATTGGTTCAACCATAACATGGATGAAAATACACTCTGGATGGCCTATTACATCTTATTAGATCAGGTTCAGAAACTGCTAATCATTTTCATAACAGGTAGCTTCAACTGCAGTCCACTTCTGGTATAATGTGCATTCATTTTCCTCTATCAGATTGTCCAGATCAGCTCAAATAGGCAGAAACGTGGATGCAAGAGCCTGATGAATTTCTGAAAAAAATGTAATATTTCTACTAATAATGTGGGTGTTAATAACACCTCTGCAGCCATTGTGCAGAACTTATAGCATATAGCTTTCCTTCTTTTCCCAACAATAAAACATACTTTTTACACTTACTACTTGATATACATTTGACTACTCTTAGTTGTTACCCACACTGGATAGATAAAGACTTAAGATCATTTTATCAGTGGTAAGCCAAATAAAAACAGTTCTTCTGCTTTGGTCAAGAAAGCAACCCACCAAGAAGTAACCAGAAGGACTAAATGGGCTGATTTTTACACCACTATTACACTGTCAAAAGTTTACAATTCTTTAAAAAACTTGGGATTTCTCTGTACAATTGAAACAGCCTAATAAACATCAAGTATTGTCAAAAATAAGCCAAGACATATAGTGCACTAAAAAAGAAGACAGTAAAATTCTACTATATCAATTAATTTTTTTGTGTTGTTCATGCACAATAGCTACGGCTATGTGCCCAAAGGTACCAAGAGTGATGTAACCCAGTGTATGGCTGTTTATTTTGTAGCCTTCTCAATAGTAGCTCTTATTGGTCCCATTGGTATCAAGCAGTATCAAATAATTAAGGGTTCACACAACCAAAATAAATTTCTTAGATTTCTCTGATTGGTTCAGAAGCACCTCTGAGTTGCTAGCTTGTTGCTCATCAATATCATTGTGTTGAACAATGTTGGGCTCCACAAGGTGACCAATATTCTCAAAGAGTTTTCAATGATTGAGCCTGCTGAAAAAATGGTCTCACTCAATTGGCTACAGTGTCTTTACGCCTTTTATTCCCCTGCCTATTTTTCATTTCTGAATCCAATTGAGGAAGTCTTTGGGTGGCTTAAGCAAGTTTTCAAGAAGGAGACACTATCTGGGCCCAATAACTTGTTTAATTTTCTGTAGGCTGGGGTCAATACTCTTTCAGCTAAGACTGTGGCTAAATTATATGGCCAGCTGATTTGTTTCTCTTTGTATGTCTTGTCAAACAGCCAATCAATTAAAGGGCTTAGCTATTTCAAATATTTTTTATTAATTTTATTTTCAAATACTTAATTTATTTAGTTGAACTTTAACTAACATACTTTCTGTAATTATGCTTAATATACTATCAGGTATAATAAAAATTAACAAAGCAAAGAAGTGTGAGAGAGAGGGGGCTAGACTAACTAAGTTTGGCTCTCATCCTGACAAAAAGACACACCAGGACACCATCCAGTGAAATACTAGGATGTCCACTCAAATGGGGGTCCAGAGAAAGGATGTAGGGGACAGTTGAAAAAAGTAGGAGTTCATTCCTATCAACAACATTCCCCCAAGTAGCCAGGGAGTAGGCTGGGAGGTATATTTCTGGGGCACATATAAAATCCAGAGGGAAAACTGGTGGTTTTCTACAAGGAAAATTGGCGCAGGAGGATCCACTTCAAGAGACACCTAGGAATTTAAGTCAAAAAAGAACATATCCAGGCTATCACATAATAGACTTATCACCAAATATTCTCTGTGTTGCAACTGAACCAATGAGGAATCAGTATTTGAATTGGGGAAGACAACAGTCTAATAGAAAGGAAAGGAATAATAAGAATAAGGTATTGTTTATTGTAGAATATTATGATTAATATACTATATGGGGAAAGCAACACAGCCACAAGGGGGTGGCATGGTGGCTTGTTCCATGTAAGGATTGGAGCCAAGAAATAACTTGTGCAGGGATCAACAGGTCAAATTGATAGCGCTCATAATTAGGAGAAAGTGCCCGCAATTCAATATTGCCATCAGATTGGTTCATATTGTTAGATACGTCAAGGGGTGGCTCATTGAGTGCCCCCTGTGTATTGTAAGATATGTTGGCAGACAAGTCTGAAAACTTGGTTGCAATATCCAGAGACCAGGATATCTTGTGCCCTGCTTGTCAGGAAGCCAGCTGTGGGGTTTCTGTTCACCAGTCCCCATTATGTGTCCTGGGTCATAGCCAGGGACCAGCTAGAAGAAGTTGTAATTCCCTAGTAGAGATAGGTGGCTATCTTGAAGTTTATACTTGATTTGCATTATAACAAACTCTTCTAATACTTTTCTATGACTAAGTGGGCATCCCCACCATATAATTGTACTTTAGCTGGTGCTAGACCCTCTACAAGTTTATTATAATTCTTTAACAGCTTACTAAACTCATTTGCAATAAATTTTCTCCCTCTAACTGTCATCTCAAGGTGTCTAGTTAACCTTTACAACTCCTTCTGGGAAGTTTTACTAGTGGCAAACCTTCAACAGCTTTGGCAATAGTTATCCTCATCCTCTTGGCTAGGATAGAAGATATTATGCAATTCACTCATAGGGACTATTTGCACTACTTGGAAATTTGGGCAGGGGTCAAAATGGGCTTTTTTGCTTTCAGAAGGAATTCCTCTTAGAAAACTTCTGGTATTTGGCCTGGGGGCCAGGGAAACATTTGATATGTGCCAATACTTAGAGTCCTCTGACAATCTCTTGGACTCCTTGTACTTGGTTTTGGGCTCCTGCTCCTTAACCTAGGAATCCTGCTCCTTAGTACCAGACTTCTGCTCCTTGCTTGGGCTCTTGCTCCTTATCCTAGGCTCCAGATCCTTTATCCTGGTATTCTGAATCTTTATCTTGGCCTCCTACTCCTTTATCTTAGGCTTATTAGCCTTTGTTATCCACTGTTTTCAATCTTTGAAAAGCCTCAGACTAATTCCCCTTTTATAGCTCCTTTTTTCAGTCCCTCTTTTCTCTCAGATCTCTGGTTTCCAAGGCTTAAAGTATCAATCTTTTCTGTTTTATAATATATTAAACCTTTCAACTTACTTCTGCCAATTAAAACCCAGCTTTTTATGGTTAATTCCCTTATTTTTTAGGCTTAAACCCTTCAGTTAAAGCCCTTAAAACCTTGATCAAACAAGATTTGAGCTTCAGCCAATAATTTGCCTGGATTGAGCTGTTTTGACAAAACTTTTGCCTGAATGACTTGCTCTTGACCCTTGTTTGAACCCATCATTATCTTGCTCCAGATAAAACCTTGCTCTGCGTTTTGAATGGGTTTGCCATAATTCCTGTCACATTTCTCCAGTAAAACTCAAGCGCTTCCACATATTTTTTACTTAAGAGATTTTTGAACCCTAATTTATTCAACCTTTATTTGTGGTTCTCTGTGTTTTCTTCCACATTCCATCAGTTTGAAACCACCTGCCACTTGCTCCTCTTAATTGTTTTGGCAAAGCTCCAGCCTTTTTCCTCAAAGTTTCTCTGTTCTGTTTTCAGTTACTTTGTCTTCTTCTCATTTAATCAATTCCTTATTAATTCACAGTGTTTTTCTGTAAAGCAGTTCCTTATTTCTTATATGATATTTAACTTTATATTTTTATCATATCTTTTTTGGAAGTTTTAAATAATTTTATTTGCTTTTTTCTTATAATTAATCCTATTTTCAGTGGTCCAAGTCCATCATTCCTGCTTCTTCATCTACTTCTTCTGGACCTTCTTAACCAACTTTCAGTCCTTCAGCTAGTCCTTCTCCATGATCTTCTGGTTCTTCAACTAGTCTTCACTATGATATTTTAGTCCTTCAACTTGTCTTCACCATGATTTTTCAGTTTTTTAACTATTCTTCACTATGAACCACCTAGGTTTCATTCCTAACTATGAACTGCCTTGGTTCCAATTTCAGTCCCTGTTATCAATACCTCAGACTCAGGCAATAAGTTTACAAGGATAATGGCGTTTGACTGAGCCCCTGCAAGTGACCTCCACTTGGGCCATTCAACTAAAGACAGTCCTCAGGTCTGTGCAGTTGTCTTTATTCACTTAGGTGGTTAAGTCTGAGCTTTCAGTTGCAAAGTAGCCAACTTTACTTTCCAGAGACCTGTTAATCATAAAGTTCTGAAGCTTCTTTCCCAAGCAGCTACTCTGATAACGTCTCTGGGAATATCCATGCCCCTATAATGGCTTCAGGGCCTCCCCAAAGCCTTCAAGAAAACACAGACAAAGATACCCTACCAGTCTGTTAGGTAAAGTGCTCACTTGTAGACCTCCTGCAAGTGGATAAGAGATTTTGGAGCTATCTCAGCTCCTCTCTTCTCTAGCAGTCCTTAGTTATTTGCTAGGTTACATCACCCATTCCCCCTGGTATCTAATGTTACCTACCAGGTTGAAGAGCCATCCCTCCCCAGTAGTCCGTTGTTACCTACTAGGTTGATGTCAGGGCCCAGAATGCCCTAGACAATCAGCTAGCCTTCCTAGAGATAAAGCAACTAATATCATGAAAAACATTAAAAACTGCCTTCCTGGGGGAAACCCCCTTTCTGATAGCAAATAGTCTGGGGTTTGTGAGTCCCATGTGCCGCAAAACTCTGGCATTGAGTCTAAACACAAATTTGGGTCCATTTACTATCAGGAAATGGTAAATTGGAAGGGTTATTGTTCAAATGCAATCAGGCGCTTGATTGCTTGCATGTTCTAAAGATAGCTTTGGCACCTCAGCATGATTCAGCCAAAATAAAGTTAATGTTATACCAGCCAATGACCTTTCACCCCAGGCCCAAGTGCACAATTTCCGAGCCAAATCACAAGTGCCACTGAAAATGATACCACCAGTCTCTGATGGCACAAAAGGCTAAGTATTCCCCAGTAAGTATATACAGTGATGATGAAAAGCCTTCCTTACTTTTGAAATATGAAAATAAACAACTTTATGCCCAGGAACCATTATTTTTTTTCAGAAGTTATCTATTTGTGCACCAATATAATCATTCTGTTTGTATTTATTTGTGAATCTACTACACAACTGCGCCTATATGATCCCTCCTGGTTCTGCTCCTGTCACTTTGGTTAAGCCACCTTGCTCCTTTGACTTAGAGTTCTTTCACTCTCACCACCTTGATCTTTCTTCTGGCCACCCTAGAGGGTTTTGCGCTTAACATGAAGAATATTCCTCTCACTCCCCCCTGCCCAATGTGCCTCCTACCCAAGACTTCAGCAAGTTGGGGTTTGTTTACATCACAGTATTGGGACTGGACAATCAGGTTGTGCTCCATACTGGAAGTTAGCGTCCTTTGGCTACAGCTGTGAATTACCTTATCAGGATAGCACCAATTGTGTACATGGCTTTTCAGGCCCAGCATGCCTCCCCTGTGAGAGTCCAGCTGGACTCTGGTATTGGCTGTGACAGTATGTCAACCATAACAAAACTAGTAACCATGGGCCCCTATTCTTCTTTGATTATAGGGGCATCTTATATGCTTTTATTTTTGACCTGAGCTTACTACCTAAGACACCATATGACCAAGAAGCAAGAAACAAACAAAAGCTAATAAGTTAGTTATCACAAAGCCATCCCAAGTTCAGAATGTAACAATCTCCACCTCCAAAAAAAATGCTGCTGCCCTCACAAACCTTCCTGACCTTCCAAAAATGGATTTGACTGGTTTCAGAAAAGGAATGATAATAAACGCCTTGTTCCATGCCCTCCCCAAGAGCTTCAGAGACAACACTCATACGGTTATGATGATGGCTACTCAACTGAAGGATGATGCCAGAGAGACTTTCCTGACCAGCCTAGAGAAAGATCCAGACCTCATACTCTACTACAACCAATTACTGAAGAGAATGAACTCTATAACCACCCCTGCTGGAGCCAAGATCCAAGCCTACATGGGGCTCATCTTCCTGACCCAGGAAAGGGACAATCTGGAGATCTACATACAACAATTCCTACGCCTGGCAGAAGCCACCAAGATTCCTGAAAATATATCTGGGTTACACTTCAGAAACAGTTTGAAACCACATCACGCCAGCCTAAGTAGACATCATCAATGTGACTTTCCCAAAGACAAGCTCCTGGAAATTGCCAGAGGCATTGCCTTCAGAAAACCACAAGGATACCACACTGGACAGCCCCAGAACAACCAGCACCCTGGTGCTAGTAGGCCTTGCTTGAACATGACCCCAGAAGAGTACCAACATCATGCCAGAAGTGGGCTATGCTTCTATTGCCACCAGAGTGGCCACTTATTCAAAGCCTGCACTAGCCGCTCTAATGGAACCCAAGGAGTCATCATTTCAGCAATAAACAACACTTTTAGTACTAGCCTATTATTAACACTATTTTATGCTACCATGACCATGAGGTGAACACTGTAGCCCTTCTAGACTGTGGGGCAACCCTCAACTATATGAAACATAGCCTAGCTAAGGAACTGGGTGTACCAGTCCAAGAAAACTCCTGACTGGTAACCTTGGGCAACAAGACAACAGACCTGTCACAAAAATGCAAATAGTCTGTCTCCCTGAAGTTAAATGGGAAAATCCTTCCTACCAGATTATACGTCATAGAGAAGCTTCCCAAACCTATAGTGATAGGCTTTGAATGGTGTGTTGACCACCAGATGAACTTAAACTATAAGAACCATCAGGTGACTATCACTCATGAGAGCCAAACCTTAGAGGTACCATGCTTGAACCCTAAGCAAACCCCAGAGCTAAAAAGCATCACCATGGAATCTTTCAAAGCTGAGATCACAAAATTTTTGAAGCCTTGGGAGTCCATCTTCTCAGAAGAAGAAGCCACTGCCTTGCCTAAACACAGTCAGTTTGACCACACCATTGATATTCTCTCAGAAAACCACCCTAAACATGGACCTGTTTACAGTTGCAACATGAAGGAAAAATTTGCCTTAAGAGAGTACCTGGAAAAGATATTAAAGAAGGGATACATATGCGTCTCAAAATCTCCCTGCTTATCTGATTAACTGTTTGTTAAAAATAAGGGCAGTGACCTACGTGCTTGCGTGAATTACCAGGACTTAAACAACATCACTGTAAAAAATGCCCTGTATCCAATGCTGAAGACCACCCAGAACAGCTTTCATGAGCCAACATCTTCTCAAAGGTTAATCTGAGGGATGCCTTTAACCAGATCCAGATTAGACCTGGTGATGAATAAAAGACTGCCTTCAAGACCAGGCAAGGTCATTAAAAATACCTGGTTATGCCGTTTGGGTTGTGCAATGCACCCAGCACCTTCCAAAATATGATGAATGTGGTCTTGAGAGGATTTAAGGATCAGTGTTGTGTAGCTTACTTATATGACATCCTCATCTACAGCCACACCCCTGAGGAACATATCAAACATCTTCAAGCTGTTCTACAACGCTTCAAGGAACACAGACTCTTTGTTAATCTCCAAAAATGTGAGTTTTTCCAAGAGGAAGTAGAGTTCTTGGGGTAAAATGTGCTAAAAAGAGGATTTTTTATGACACCTGACAAAAGAAAGGCCATTGCGTCATGGCCTGAACCTAAGAATTGCAAGGAAGTCAGAAGCTTCCTGAGCCTGGAAAACTTCTGCCAGGAATTTTCCAAATTTTTCTTCAATTTGCTTGCCTTTGACCTGCCTCACTTCTGAGAAACACCCCTTTGTGTGAGATGACACTGCCAGATCTGCCTTTGAGTTGCTAAAAAACATCTTTGTGTCCACCTCTGTCTTGGCAATACCAGCTTACAATAAACCCTTCATTGTGGAGACAGACACTTCCAAATTTACATTGGGGGTGTGTTGCTTCAAGAGGGGCATGATAGTAAGATGCACACTGTAGCTTACTACTCAAGGAAGTTAACTTCACCTGAGTTTAGCTACCCCATCTATGATAAAGAGATGCTTATCATCATCATGTTCTTAAAACATTGGAGAAGATAATTGTGTGGTACTCTTACTACAGTGATGAGGGATATTCTAAGAGTTGGTTGGTGGCCTTGGTACTTTACAAGTTGGAAACCAGACAGGTAGTTGGTAGTACAAAAGCGTCCAAGCCTAGATAACAACAAAAGGTTTAGAGTAGTAGCAACAGCAACTATTTAAAAGCAAATACTCAACAAGTGACTTCTAGTCAAGCTTAGTTGTCAGTTTAGTTAATAAGAGGAGACTAGCCTTTGCAGTCCTTAGATTATACACTCAACAAAGTGATTGATGGTGTAGCTTAATATAAGGGGGGTATAACATATATTTTATTGAGAAAAAGGGAGATGGGCTTAAATACTACAACTTAATTGATAACTCAAGGTAAGTTGGTCATTGCTTGGGGGTTGAGAGCGGGGGAAATGAATGTCAAACCATTAGGAATTGACACAAAAATCAAGGGAGGATGGAAACAGCCCCAGTGGCATGAGGGGGTTGCAGAAGCGCAAGGATGGAGAAGTTGGTCAGTTTAAATGCAGCTGGTGAACTGTGTTAATTTTTAGATTTAACGTCCAGTTGGTGAAGTCCTAATTTGGAACCAAAGCAGGTGGATGAGCAATGCAGAAGCTAGTTGGTGGAGTCAGAATCCACAGGCAAGGGTGGATGAGCAATCTGGAAGCTAGTTAGACTTGTATGATGATCCAACAGCTAGTTTAAATTATAATTATCAAAAATGACTACTATATTGGAAGGGAGATCAGGATCCTAATACAATCAGGAAAAACCCAATGACAATCAGAATTAAAGCAACCAACTGGTGATAAGTTTCACCACACATCCCCCCACATTAATAGACTATAAATTTGGAAATTCATAGAGCCTGATCAACAAAATGGAGGATATCAAGAAATTTGTTGCAGACCTGGTAACTAAGCAATCAGCTGTGGTAGAGGAAAACAAGACAATCACAAAGGGCCTGATCAAAGTATCCAACATGCTGGACAACTATGCCAAGGAGATTGAGGAGTTGGAGCATTTCCCACAGCAAATAACCTCTATTGCTAGTGGTAGTCAGCATACACATTCAATGAGTACTTCCAGTAACTATCAGAAGGCAACCAACGTCAATAAGCAGCAAAAACCAGCAGAGCAAACTAAAAAGAAGCCTCAAGTCTTGTTGCGTAAACCAGTGGCTCCTGTTACCAAAAATGAGAAGAAGAAGGAGAAGCCTTCCAATCAACAAGACTCCACTGAGGAGACGCTCTTGAAGATTTGAAAAGAGATGTCAGCCTTCAAGAAGCTAGTCAATGAAAGAACGTCCAAGAAGCGTACTGAGGCGTTGAACCCTAGCACAGTGAAACTAATACCTGAGGTAACAACAACAAATAATGTTTTCTAATCTTCTTTAGGACACTGACATGGGATACACAGTACCCATGGATTTTGACAGCAACATAGCTTGGCTAGGATCATCTGGGAAAGAATTGTTTGAGGCGTTCAAGGTTGAATTTCCTGATGGCAAGACACCAATTCCTCTTTTACGTTGTATGGAGAACACTGAATTGTTGGCTGAACAACATTTGTACAAGGTGGAACTAGATCAGTTCCTTCAGGAAGCAACTAATTCAGACCTAAGTCAGGAAGAAGAAGAGAAGATCTTGGCAATCTGTTGTCCCGTGGCTCTCAGCTGGGCTTTTCCTGGCAAGTATCATATGGCTCCTCAGGCAATCTCTCTCCAGAACAGAGTAGGAAAATGTTGTCCTGTGGAATACCAAGAGTTATTCTTCATTATTTTGTCCCAGGAAGCTAACTTCTTGTATGGCCAGTCAATGGGCTTCTTGTATCTCCTTACCTTGGAGATGCTATTTGAAGTGACTCATGAAAAGGATTTGTTGGCCAAGGAAATCCCTGATGTACTGAAGTTACAACTTACAGAGTTCTTGAACAGCTGGTTAGCCAATGAGCCTCAATCAGAATTCCTGGCTAGTCTTGGGCTCTTGATCTTTGGACTCTTTGGTTCCAATTTTGGCGTGGCGCGTCTGGATCAAGTTGAGTTCCCTGATTTTCTGAACTTCTGCAAGGTTGCCTCTAATTGTCCTCTTGATGCTAGTGTTGTTGGCAAAGCAGTGTCAATCATGCATCATCTCTGAGATGTGCTTTATTCCCTTGGGTTTGTTGTTTCTCTCAAATAAGCAATGTGCAATAAAGCTCTTCTATCTTTTCAATTTTTTTATGTTTTTCTTTGGGTTTTATCCTTATAACAGAATTAAGGGTATGGTATAGAATAGAAAAATGAGGTAATAAAAAATAGGTAAAGGAAGGGCAGACCCTAAACCTTAGCTAGAAGTCCAGTTGGTCTTGAAGAGTTGGCTGGACGTTCTTTAAGGAATTTAGCATGAAAACAATTGATAAGTTGTCCTGAGGTTAAATCCTTAAGGTTGTAGACATCATAGCCTACTTTGGCAATGAATTCACATGGGTTGGTCCATAAGCTATCTAGCTTGTTCCGTGGCTTAAGGAGTTGTTGTTGGTACATTAGAACTTGATCACCAACTTGAAACTTGGGGAGGGCTGGTAGATTCACTTGGTCTCGTGAGTAGCTTTTAACTCAATACTCCTTTAGACTTTTGAACACTTGAGATTGGGTCTTCATTATTTGGTTGGTCAAGAGGCTCAGTTGTTGAGAGTATGTAGATTCACTACAGTTGGCGTTCAATGGTACCAAGTGAATAGGGAGTCCAGGTTGTCAGCCATATAGCATTTTGAATGGGCTTACACCAGTTCTAGAGTGTACAGTGAATTGGTATGCCATGACGGCTGCACCTAGATGTATATCCCATGAAGAAGGCTGATCATGTACTAGTTTCTTCAGTATCCTAACTAGAGCTCCATTAACTCTCTCAACAGCTCCATTTGTCTTGGGTTGGTAGGGTGCTGAAGAGGTACTCTGGATTCCCATTAGGTCATGTAACTGAGGTAATATAGCCTTGACAAAGTTGGTTCCATTGTTAGTTAAGATTGTAGCAGGACAATCATGTTGTGCAATGGTCTCTTGAAGTACAAACTTAGCAGTCTGTAAAGAATTGGCAGAAGCAACAGGTCAGACTTCAACCCACTTGGTTAAGTGATCTATGGCAACTATTATGTACTTCAGTTTTCCTGGACCAGCGCTTGGGAGTGGTCCAACAACATCAATTGACACAGTCTGGAAAGCGTATCCAGGCAGAATGAACCAGTAGGAGTGTTGGCTGGGTTTTTCTCTAAACCTAGCACACTGGAGACATTTGTTGACGTATTCTGCAATGTCAGTGGTCATATTTTCCCAATAAACGTATTCTGACATTGTTTTAATCATTTGTTGTATCCCAGCGTGGCCTAGTTGTTGGTAAAAGTCATCAAGACAAGCGAGTCTGTTGGAGGGACAAATATATGGGAGGGTGGTACCCTTATAAATCTTGAAGAGTTTACCATCCTTTATGAATGTGTGTTGACTTAGTCTTTGGAGCGCCCTTTTCACTTTTTCTTCAAAGGAACTCCATTGGTCTGGTCAACTGATCAACTCATAAAGACTATCAAGGTCCTCTCCTAATGCGGCAACAATTGGTAGTCAGGATAGAGTGTTGGCATTTCCATGTTTGATTCCTGGTCAATGGACAATGTCAAAGTTGAAGTTTTGTAGCTTGGCAGCCCATCTTGCTAGTCTGCCTTCTGGATCTTTCATCTTTCTTAGCCATACTAGACTCAAATATTTGGTGACTACCGTAAAGTGTGTTCCATGTACATAAGGTTGAAACTCTTTGATATCATACAGAACAGCTAGGCATTCAAGTTCAGTAGTGCTATAGTTCTGTTCATGCTTATTAAGAGTTCTTAAGAAGTAAGAGACTGGATGTTCCTTGCCTTTGTCGTTGGTCTGAGACAGAACGGCACTGATTGCAACATTGGAGGCGTCAGTATGCAAAGCAAAAGGCTTGGAATAATCTGGGTATGCTATCAGAGGATTAGTTGTCAACAAATCTTTCAAGGATTAAAATGCTTCTTCACATTCTTTGGTCTAATTGAAATCAGTGGAAGTTTTCAACAGATGAAAAAGTGATTGGGCTATTTCAGCAAAGTTGGGAATGAATTAGTAATAGTAACCTGTCATGCCTAGAATTACTTGAACTCCTTTCATATCTGTGGGGGAAGGTATTTGGGCTATGGCCAACATCATGGCTGGGATTGGTCTAATTCCTTTGCTGGAAATGATGTGACCAAAAAATTCCAAATGATTCTTAAAGAAAGAGCACTTAGAAGGTTTGAGTTTCAACCCTTTCTTCTGAAGCCTTATGAAGACTTCCTTCAAGTGGCTTAGATGTTCATCAAATGTTTTGGAGAAAACGTTTATGTCATCCAAGTATATGAGAACACAACTTAGTTTAAGGTTGGCAAATGTACTATCCATGAGTTGTTGGAAGGTAGCTGGTGCATTTGCTAATCCTTGGGGCATTCTAGTCAGTTGGTACAATCCCGCTGCTGTGATTATGGCACATTTCTCTTGATCCTCTTTGGTTATTGGTACTTGCCAGTAACCAGAGACCAAGTCCATTGCTGAGAAGAAACATGCTTCTGCCTAGTTGGTCCAGTGTTTCATTGATATATGGCAGAGGGTATTTGTCTTTCTTGGCTATCTGATTCAACTGTTGGTAGTTGATGACAACCCGGTTTGTGCCATCTTTCTTCTTAACTATCAGGAGAGAGGAAGCCCAGGGACTACTTGATGGTTTCAAAAGACCAGCGCTTAGCAGTTATTGAACTTCTTCACCAATTATTGCATTGTCCTTGGGTGATCAACAATATGACCTTTGATAGATAGGAGCTGAATCACCAACATTGATTTTGTGCTTGACTCCTTTTGCACAACCTAGGTCAAAATTGGATGTTGCAAAGATGCCTTTGAACTCATCTAATATTTTTTCAAACTTGGACATCTCCCCCTCAGAAAGACCAGACATCTCTTTGTGCGGAATGACGGCCAATACTGAGTGAGTATGGGTTGGAGATGTTTTTGAAATCCCTAGTTCTGATAAGTTTCCTACATAGTAGACAGAGTCAATGTCTGTGGTTGGTTTGATCCTGACATATGCAATTGGTTGATGTCTTTGGACGACAATCTTTTTTGACAAGAGGTTTTTCAGTAGCACCTTAAGTTCTGAATGTTTGGCTTTGTCACAAAATCCAGGGGCTGCAATTGGTTTGACCAGCAACAGGTGAGGAAGGCTGAACACATTTAGAGACATTCCAGGAGGAACATCAAACAGAATGCCTGTGCTAACAACAACTTGCATAAAAGGCTCTATCACCATAGAATGATTAGCTTTTAACTTGATGCCTGTTGCTGAGTTAGCATGGGACTGAAGAGTCTTAGTATGCGGGTTGGCAAGACGGTAAGGAATCCCCATGACACCATGTGGATACTTGATTAAAGTATGGTGTTGGTTGGCTTTCCCTTGTGATACCATGTACAAGGTTTGATTGTTGTTAAACAATAACAGAATAGAATAGCCCATAAGGGTTATTGTTCCAGTATCCATGGCTATTATGGCATTGTATCTTCATAGTAGGTTGGTACCTATTAGCATATCATAACTGGTGGATTGTAGCACAACAGCACTTGTTGTTAGGACTAGCTCCCCAAATATCAATGGGATACTACTGTAGGCACCTGCGGCAATGGTTTGTTGATCTCCTGCAGTAGAAAAGCTTTTGTTGTAGGCCAAGTCTGGTTTAAATTAAAGCTTTGATACAATCCAGGAGGAGACTATTGTTGTCGGTGCTCCTGTGTCAACGACAGCGCAGATTGGAGTATCAAAGACTTTAAGTTGAACCCATGTACATGTTTTGGAAGGATTGATGGTATTATTAGTGATATTACATATAGGGTTGTTTCTTAGATGCTCTTGTAGAGCATCCAAGCAATCCTTGAACATAGGAAGAGCTTTCAAGAAAGTCTTCATTGGGATGGGAAGAGATACATTGACAAAAGAGTTGTCGGGATATGGTGGAACATCTTTGCAGTTGCTATCAGAGTCAGTCAAGGGCAGGTTGGGTACAGGTTGGGACAGATAGGGACGCAAGGTTGGATTGGTGATACTAGAGTTAAGAGATTCCATTAAGGCAAGTCTCTTCTCTAGTTGTTGAGCCTGTACTGACTTCTTACTGGTTGGGTTTGATAACACAGCAAAGATACCAGCTAGGTCATTGGGGGGGAGGTTTAGGTAGAGGTGATGGGGACTCCCTGAGTCCATCACCTATTTGTTTTTTGACTCTTTTTCAGAAGAGAAGTAGTCTTCTATGTGGACTGTGTCCTCAGTAGAAACTACATGAACTCCAGGTTGGCCCTGAGGTCTGCTTCTAAACATCTCCTGTACTTTCTTGTACACAGCAAAGTTGGGGCAATCCTTTTGCACATGTGTCTTTTCCTTAAAAATTCTGCAGCCTGTGTAGTCAGGTTGCATATGGTATGGAGTCAACTGGGCATTAGAGTTGCTCTGGTAAGAAGACAAAGGTTGATAGAAAGGAATTGGGGATGGTTCTGGAGTGGCATAAACCCGTTGGTTGGTATGCTTTAGACAATCTAACTGAGTTTTGAGCTGCCCTAAGGTAAAGACTTGCTCTACAATTGAAGTGATGTTGTGAAGGCCATTAATCTGACCAGAAAACTCAAGCCAGAGATCCTTGTATGGTAACAAGGCATGTCAAAGAGCACAGCAACAGTTGTTGGGGCTGATGAGGTTCTTCACCTGCAGCCAACTTACCATGGATTGGAATTCACAGGGGAAATCTTCAAAGTTCTTAATTTTTAGAACCAGGAAGTTATCCCTGTCAATTTTGTCCCTTGCTTCTGAATCAAAGACTTTAAGGAGGGCTTTTTTCACATCCTTGTATTTGTAGTTTCTGGGAAGGTGCTGAGAGATGTCAGCCAATACTGCTTTGTCTAGCATGCAGATACAGGCTAGACCCATTTCTCTTGACCCTAGTCCTTCATTAGCCTTCTCAAAAGTGTCCAGCCACATGTGGATGTTGATGTGACTGTTCATGGAGAATTTGGTCTTGAAGAGACTATTTGGTTTGGTTCTGCCTGAACTAGAACCATGGTGAACTCCTTACTGATACGTAGAAGATGAGATTGTTGATTCATCCTCAGAACCAGAGTTGGAACTAGAACTACTACTATTGGAGTAGTTGGGTTGGTGACGTCTGCAGCAGGACTGGCGTTGGTGACTCTCAGGACTTCTCTGGCAGCGGCAACAGTGGCTTCTTGAACCTGCACTCCCAATTGGCATAGCATTTGCTCCAGTTGCTATGTTGGGAGGAGTGTATTGGGGAGGGCAAGCAGGATCAGCTCAACCGTGATTGAGAATATTGCCAATGATGGTGGGATTGTGGGTAGTTGGATCCCCAATGGCCAATTGGTCAAAGCGTTCTTCTAGAGTAGTTGTGGCTACTCTTAGCTCTTTGACTACTTGTCCTTGATTGTTCAGTAGAGTGGTGGTGTTGGCCAATTGAGCTGTAAACCCACCCACTTGCTCTATTAGGTCTTGATTGGCAGTGTGTGCCTGTTGTACTCCTTGGTTGCAGTTGGTAAGCTGTTCCACTACTGCAGCAGTAGTGGTAGCTAAATCTTTGGTACATTGGCATTGTACCTCTTCAATCTGCGTACAATTTTCATTAAATTGCCTGGTAACCTCAGTGTCCACATGAGTGATTGCTGTGTTCTGCTGTTGTTGAACAGCACTTTGCGCAGAGGTTGGTTGAGACAGTTGGCTCATCTGTTCCATTAATTCTTGAATATGGCAATGGTGGTTGGTGAGGGTTGTCCCCTGAGCTTCAAGGTGAACCGCAGATGACTCTAAGTTGGCAGCCAAAGCAACGGTTAGGTTGCACAGAGGAGTAAACTGAGTATCCACAAAGGTATTTGACTCTTGAGTTATCCCTTCTAAATGGACGGCAGTTGCTCTTGCACGGGCGTTGGACTCTTCCAGTTGCTGGTTGGTGATATTATTACATTCACCTTGGCGCTCAAAACTTATAGCCGCCAACTGTTGTAGGTCTTCATGTCAATTATTGAGCTCTCAGAGGCTGGCATTGACCTGATTAAGTCTATTTACAGCGTCCATAAGTTTGGGATGGCCAACCCTGGTGGTGTACGTGGTCAATCTGTCCAAACTGTTGACAGTTGATTGAGGAAGAGCTCCATTATTGTGCTCAATCATTTGCTCAATTTCTTGCAGGTCTTGCTCAGTGTTGGTGGTCTCTGCTGAAGTATCCAGAGGGAGATAGGGGTTGGTATTGGCTTGACTAATAGAGGGAGCAATTAGAAACAATTGAAGACTGGGGCTGGTGGAGACAGGGTATATTGGGGCAGAAGGCCAACAATCAAGGGTTTGACCAACTCCAGAAGCAGAGAAGTTAAAGGTCTCAAAGGTTGGGACCAACTGTTGTACTGGTTGGCTAGGAGGTTCCCTGGGTCCCAGAGGAGGAATTGAGGCTGGTTGTACTGTGGGGATCTCCATGGATTGGAGTTGTTCTACAGGACTAGGACAATTGTTAGGGTTACTTAGTACCCTGTTTGGAGTTGTAGTTTGTCAGTTGGTCCAATTTCCTGTGGTGCAATTCCCCAGGGGAGACAGAGCTGGTCTGACGGGATTGTTGGAGGTGGTGGTTGAGGGTCGGGAGGTGGTTCTGCTGGTTGATAACTGACTCACCTGTTGGGGGTGAATGCTGACAACTGATCCCGGGTTACCAGCGCTTGCTTGAGATGGTGCTGATGTTGTAGTGGCTGGAGAGCCTGTTCTATTAGGACAAACAACCTGTTGGATGTTGTCATTTAAAGGTAGAAGCAGTGCTCCAGAAGATCTAGTGTTTACCATGTTAGGTAGGTTCTTCCCTTGTCAGAGGCTTTATAGGCGTCAATAAGAGGTTGGTAAAGGAATTGGCTAAAAGCCCCTTCAGTGAGCACCAAGATGTGGTACTCTTACTACAGTGATGGGGGATAGTCTAAGAGTTGGTTGGTGGCCTTGGTACTTTACAAGTTGGAAACCAGACAGGTAGTTGGTAGTACAAAAGCGTCAAAGCCTAGAGAACAAAAAAGGGTTTAGAGTAGTAGCAACAGCAACTAATTGAAAGCAAATCCTCAACAAGTGACTTCTAGTCAAGCTTAGTTGGCAGTTTAGTTGATGGGAGGAGACTAGCCTTTGCAGTCCTTAGATTATACACTCAACAAAGTAATTGATGGTGTAGCTTAATATAAGGGGGGTATAATGTATATTTTATTGAGAAAAAGGGAGAGGGGTTTAAATACTACAACTTACTTGATAACTCAAGGTAAGTTGGTCATTGCTTGGGGGTTGAGAGAGGGGGAAATGAATGTCAAACCATTAGGAATTGACACAATGATTGAGGGAGGATGGAAACAGCCCCAGTGGCACAAGGGGGTTGCAGAAGCGCAAGGATGGGGAAGTGGGTCAGTTGTAACTGCAGTCAATGAACTGTATTAATTGATAGAATTAACAACCAGTTGGTAAATTCCATATTCAGAACCAAGGCAGGTGGATAAGCAATCCAGAAGCAAGTCAGTGGAGTCCCAATCCAAGGGCCAGGGTGGATAAACAATCCAGAAGCTAGTTGGACTTGAAATGATGATCCGGCGCCTAGCTTAAATCATAATCAACAAGAACAACTACTATATTGGAAGGAGATCAGGATCCTAGTACAATCAAGAAGTACCCAATGATGATCATAATTAAAGCAACTGACTGGTGATGAGTTTCACCACAACTTGTATGACGCCAACCACCCAGTGAAAATTTAATTAAAGCAACTGAATGGTGATGAGTTTCACCACAACTTGTGTGACGCCAACCACCCAGTGAAAATCATGACTGATCATAAGAACCTGACATACTTCTTTAAGACGTGCCAAATAAATCAGCGCCAAGCTAGATAGGCCCTATTCCTAGCAGATTATGACTTATCAATCAGCTACAAAACCAGGAAGATCAACATTGTACCTGAAGCCCTGAGTCAAAGAGCAGATATTTTTCCTAGTGCCAAAGAGATTGAAGAATTAAACACTAAATCTGAACTGTCCCCCAACATGATTGAATCAGTGTGACAGTCCACATGTTTGGTGGTTTGAAGGCAGGGCTAATGTTGGCCAAGCAAAAGTTTGGTTGTTTGTTGCAGGTAGAGGCCTAGTAGGTAACATAGAACTGCTAGGAGTAAGTAAGGTGAGCCTAGTAGGTAAAATAGGACTACTAGGATAATTAAGGCCTGGCTGGTAGGTAACAAAGGACTATCAGAGGCAGATGTTGCCTCCACCCAGCAGAAGATATTAGCTGCTTTGGGCTATAGTTCTTCATCTTGCAGGGAACTGTGGCTGCGGAAGGGTGAAGACTGAGATAGCAAGCAGAGAACTTTGTCTGTCTGGGGGGAGAAGGTTTTGGACCCCTGGCGGGTAACACAGGCTACCAGGGAGGAGAAGAGCTCTTAGGGCTCTACATACCCTGATACGCTTACAGGAGGTCTGTGAGCAAGCACCCTACCTAATGAACTGGTAGGCTGTCCTTGTTTATGCCCCTATGAAAGCTTTGGGGGAGAACTCAAAGTGAGCATTGGAGGGTATAGATTTGCTTGGAGGTGTCACCAAGGCGGTTTTCTTGGAAAAGCAGCTGCAGAACTTGGTGTGATCAGGCCTCTGGGAAGTAGAGCTGATTACTCTGAAACTGAAAGCTCAGACTTAATCACCTGGGTGAGTAAAGACAACACATAGACATTGATTTATGGTTGAAAGGCCTAAGTGGAGTGCCACTTGCAAGGGCCCAGTCAAACGCCAGCTTAATGTAGACTCATGCCTGGGTCTACAGGTTCTGGTAACGGGGACTGAGATAAAGAGCCAAGGTGGTTCACGGAATCAGCAGAGAAGACTAGTGAGAGGAACTGTTTGATCACAGAGAAGGCTAGTTGAAGGACTGCTGGTTCATATTGAAGTTTGGAACCAAATTGTTCATTGTGCAGGTGGAACCAAGATGGTTCCTAGTGAGAATAAGTGGAAGGGCTCAAAGATCATGGTACAGAAGTAGCTGGTCATGATAAAGGAGTAGCCAGAGGACTGATAAGCTGATGAAAGACTGGAATGAGCTGTTTGTTGTCTAAGATGGACTGATTGCTGGTTAAGCTGAAGAGATGGAATATGAGCTGACTGAAGGATCAGAAGATAATGATGAAGAACTGGTGGTCCAGAGAAATGAGCCAAGATTTTGCCAAATTGATTTGACAAAGTGGGAAGATGTGGAATGTTTTGCCTATTTAGTATTAAAAACAAGATTAAATGTGGATAGAAGTGTGGGTAAGATATTTATTTATTAAGTTACTAGGATAGACAATTGTCGCATATTGAATGGATTAGACATTAAGTTGTCTATCTAGGAATTGAGCAACAGAACAGTTGCACAATTGCGCTATTGCATCCTGATTTTACTAGGGATAAAGACATTTAAAACGCCTCTAAAACGGGTGTTCAATTTGCCTTTCAAATGCACACAAGGCACAGGCTTTACTTCCGCAATCATAAATAGAACAACAAAGTTATTTATATCTACCTCCTTAAGGAAAGCCATGTGGAAGCGGTTGTTCTCTTGCAGTGGACTTCTAGCTGTGCCAATCCACTCTCCTCCATTAGAGAAGTCCTTCTGTCTGTGCCTCCCTGCCCCTGGTGGCAATTCCCCCACCTCACACTATATAAGTGTGATACTATCTAAATAAACACCAGTTTTGTCTTATTATCTTCTTATATTCTTCTGTCTTTACCCAGGCTGTCACTATACCACAACAGGTATAGTATTAAGATAAAGAAGTAGTAGACTAACTATTTGTAGAAATCAGCACACAGGCTGCATATTTTACAACAACAATGGTATGTTGCTATGAGAGCTGGATACAAAGTTGTTTTGGTGGGACATTTTCCTTGGATTTTACAAGATTTGTAAATATATGAAGAAAACTTTGAAGAGGTCTAGAAAGAACAGTTTAAATAGTATTCTACTATTTAAATTGGTTCAGGTTGAATACAGGAAAGACTGGTGCCAGAATAATGGACAGGTTAATGCTTTGGTGTATGAAGAGTTGTTGATTTGAGCGGTTTGAGCTGTGAAAATTATTTTCCTAGTTGGATCCCAGTGGAACTTCAGAAATGGTCTATTTCTGCGCTCTGCATCAAGTGTTGAGTTCTGGCAGGTTGTCTGATTAAAATGATTGGTTGAAAGCCAAAAGCTTAAAGTATAAGCAAGGAAATAGTGAATTAATACTTTAAGGTTTTGGGAAATTAAGTATGTAAGCTTAAGTTATTATAAGAAAAAGTGAGCAGCAATGGTTTAAGCTTCTGAAAAAAGCCATTTTGAAGGCGGAACCGTTGGGAAAAGAACACTATAAAAAGGTGGCTGGCTGGAAAGTTATGGGGTCTTTTGGAAGGGTCTTTCCAGGTTTTTGATGGGGTCTTTTCAAGGCCTTTTGAGTTTCTGCCAAGAGGTTTTTGGAAGCCTTTGATCACCAGAAGGAGCTTGGTTGGAATTATATAAGTGGAATAACAAGGCCACTGGAGCTATAAAGAGAGTTAAAGCCCACAATATCAGAGAAGGAGCCTAAGAATAAGAAGCTGGATCCTAAGCTTGGCACCAGAGTCCAAGTTTAAGGTGCAGAAGTCCAAGTCTAAGGAGCAGAGTGAAGACTAAGGTGCAGGAGTCCAAGACCAAGTACAAGGAGATCAAGATATTGTTGGAGGACTCCAAGTATTGGCAAATCCATATTGTTTCCTTGATCCCCCAGGCCATATACCAGAAGGTTTCTAAGGGGATCTTCCTTCTGAGAGTGAATAAAAGCCCATTTTGACTCCTATACATATTTCTGAGATACATTTTCCCTTACTAGAGAATGACATTCTCTTACAGCTGGTCCCTGGCTACAATCCAGGACACACTTTGGGGACTAGTGGACAGGAACCCCACAATCAGTGTTCCTATTTTTGGGACTAGCCAGTAGAAGAGAAGAAATCCAACTGGCTCAGACCTTAGACCAGCGCTGCATCTTCATCATGGAAGACTCAAAGAAAGATATCAACAGTCAATAGTACCAAACAGGTTACTCCTTACATGGAAACACCCTACAACTATACGGACACACCTACATACTAGAAGGCCCACCACACTTGGATATATTGAAGGAATATCACAACTCCTCCAATTCAGGACACCCCAGGTGTACAAAGACTATTAAAGAAATCCATAGAACCTACATGTGGCCCAGGATGAAGCTAGAAGTTGAAGGATACCTCAGCAGTTGAGAGACATGTTGACATACCAAGCCCAATCAAGGAAAGTCAGAATGATTAATTCAACCCCTTCAGATTGCATAAGGCCCTTGGAAGTCAGTATCCATGGACTACATTGTGGAGCTGCCTAATTCAAAGGGATTCAATGCCATCTTCATAATTGTTGACCATTTTTTCAAAATGGCTCACTTCATACCAACAAAAACCAAAGTAACAGCAAAGGAAACTGCCACCCTATTCCAGAACCAAGTATTCATGAACCACAAACTCCCACAAGAAGTGGTCTCTGACAGAGGCCCACATTTCACCTCCAAGTTTTGGGCCCAAATCCTAAAGGTCTTGGGAATAAAAATATCATTGTCTACTGCATATCAACCCCAGAGCAACAGGCAGACCAAGAGAGTAAACCAGGTCCTCAAACAGCATTTATTATGATACATTAACTTGGAACAGAAAAACTGGGTAACACACCTACCAATGGCTCAGTTTATGTAAAATAACTAAGATCACAGATCCACTGGTATGCCCCCCTTCAAAGCCAACTACAGACTCAACCCCGCATGGGATGTCCCTCCCACAGAGGAAGCCAATAACCCAGAAGGACGTGATTGGGCCAGCAACATCCACACGTGCCAAGAAGAATGTGCCTAGAACCTGATAATAGCAGTACAAGTATACAAGGACTTTTCCAACAAGAAACAAAGCCCTTCCCCTCCAATCAAAGTAGGAAACCTTGTATACCTCAGTGCAAAGAACATCAAAACCACTGCCCTGTGCACTATCTTGAGCCCCCAAAAAACAGGTCCTTACAAGGTCCTACAACAGATTAGTGCTATTGCAACTGAACCAATTAGAGTTCAGTATTTGATTGGGGAAGACAACAGTCCAATAGAAATGATAGAAATAAATAGAATAAGGTATTGTTTATTGAGGAATATTATGATTAATATACTATATAGGAAAAGCCGCAAGGTCATAAGGGGGTGGCATAGTGGGAAGTTCCATGTAAGGTTTGAAGCCAAGGAATAACTTGTGTGGGGATCAGCAGTTTGAATTGGCAGCGCTCCTAATTAGGAGAAAGTGCCTGCAGTTTGATATTGCCATCAGGTTGGTTCATATTTTTAGACACATCAAGGGGCGGCTCCTTGAGCGCCCCCTGTGTATTGTAAGATACATTAGAAGGAAAGGAGGGAGACTCAGTTGCAACAGTGCTGTAGTATAACAATTGAAAAGCCCCAGATGGAAGATTAATGATGTATTTCACCGCTCCCTGTTATCAAAAAAGAAAGGGCTTTCTCTCCTGTACCAGATAGTAAGAACAGCTCCCCACCTATCAAAGTAGAAAGCTTCACAGAATATAGGGTCAAAGTCATATTAGGACACAAACTCTGCTATCAAAAAACCTCATTTCCTGATCAAATGGAAAGGGTACCCAGATGAAGATAATACTTAGGAACCAGAATCCAACCTCAAGAATGCCGCTACTTTGCTGAAGAAATACAAGTCTTGGAATAAAGAGTAGTGCTCTGCAAGCTCAACTATAGTAGGGGATGATGTCAGGCCCCAGAATGCCCTAGACAATCAGCTAGCCTTGCTAGAGATAAAGCAACCAACATCATGGAAAACATTACAAACTGCCTTCCTAGGAGGAAAGCCCACTTTTTGATCACAAATGACCTAGGATTTACAAGGCTCTTATGCTGCAAAACCCTGGCATTAAGTATAAACATGAATTTAGGTTCATTTTTTATTGATGTTGCACTTTTTTGCATTACAGTGCCACAATTATTTGAGATTATTTGGCACAGGGCATTTGCTTGAATACAGTCATATGTGAGGATATGAGTGGTATTGTATCAGGAGAGCCAGGATCAAATGGAAATATGACTATTGTCCAGGAATGGCTTCTGATCACGCAGAAGCACTTAAGATTGGGACAAAGGTCAACTAGCTTAAAGATAGATCAAAGATGGATCAAAGATTGGTCAAAAGATTATTTTTATTATAATTAATTAATTCTTCTTATACCTTCTGCGAGGTTAATCCCTGGGCTGCTAGCAATGTCTTCTAGGACATTCTAACAAGCCCCTAATTTGGGCAATTATTAATCTAGTGTCAAAACAGCAGGCTCAACCCACCAGCAAGGTTCTGAGCAAGTGGGTTTGTGACCTACAATCTGATTACCTGGCCACTTGAATCCAGATTAGGAAGTCAACTCAAATTTCCAAATCCAACAAAATGAACAAATGATGATCCCTTATGGTGGATATCTTGTTTTGGCGCTTGAATCATTACCAGGATCAAGCCACTCTCTTCACCATCCAGCCATGTGATCAACATAATCATGTTCCTGTTATCATTGATTCATAATGACTATATAATCACTATCTCTCAATAAAGATTATTATCTAGTTTTTAAATATTTTCCCCCTTGTAACTCTGCTAAAACAGCACAGTTACAACATTGGTAGCACAGGTAGGTTCTCCATCCTACCTCATCTTGTAAAATTCCGCCTGTTGCCCGTACTTGCTGCAGCCAACAAATCCTTGACAGAATCATGTCTGGCCTTCTTCTGGACTGGATTCAGTACACCCCTGGTGCTGATATACCTGATGGCTTTGTCCTGTACCAGAACATGGTGATTCCAATACCCGCCTTCAACTCCATGTCTGCACAAGGGTTCTTCTAGACGTTTGTCACCATTCCGCGACCAACCAACAAAAACACCATGCCAGCCTACGTAGCCCAAAGACTTTGAAGTGCTGCCCTGTAACCCTTTGCTGGGGCCAATGACAATAATGTCACTGCATGGATCCAGTCCTCCCAGAGCAAACTGGCCCAGATGGAATGCCCATAGAAATTTTGGATTGTAGAAATTTCCATTTGCCTGACCCATGACACTAGCATCTGGTGCAACAAGTGGAACAAGAAGTACACCAAAAAGAACTGGGATACCTTTAAGCAAGACTTCCTGGCAAAATTTGTGCTTAAAGACAAAGCACTCATGATAATACACCAAGTAAAGAACCTGACCCAGACAGGTACTGTAAAAGAACTCACCCGCGCCTACAAGGAACTCCGCCTTTGTGCACCATCCAATATGGCCTTCAACACCCCAGCCACACACCTCATGTACTATGGCGCTCTCAAGTTGCACGTGATGAGACATGTAAACCTGGATCAGGTGACTAACCTGTAAAGCCTATACTGTGAAGCATAAAAAGCGGAACAGACATCCAATGCTCTGCACAAGGCACAAACTGGGAAAAAAGAAAGACCCAAGGATTCTCATCCAAGCAGGCGCTCCTCTCAACCACCTCCTGGAGGCAACAGGAGCAACATCAACCACAAGTCCATGGGTTCTAACAGACATGGAAATGGAAACAATGGCCAGTCAAACCGTACTCATTTCTGCATCACTGCCACACAGGGCAACCAAGATGAGGGAAAAGCCTGGGGAGAGCACTAAGCAAGCCAAGATCTCCCCACACAGCTCCTGACTTGCCCAACAATGAATACCAACCCAAGGACGTGGACCAATGCCCAATGATCCAGGTGCCCTCAGAAGACCCAGTACTATACACCATCACCAGACATCCCAATAAATTGATGTCCTATCCTTTCCGCTTTTGAAGTTACACAGGCTCAGCACTCTTGGACTCAGGCGCAGACCAAACCTTAGTCAACAGTAGCTTTTTGGATAAGTTCAAGCTGGCCACTAATCCTTTGCGGATTAAAAATGTGGTCCTGGCTGACAAACACCACATTGCCGTGACAAAGGAAACTGCCCCCTTCTCTGTCATGCTTGAGAACCTCTACTCCAACATTCAAGGTCCCGTCATCAACTTCCCAAAGTTTGACATTGTGCTGGGACTATACTGGCTGCAAAAGAACAATCCTCACATAGACTGGGCAATCTCAGTGTTGATCATTAAGCGTGAAGGTGTCAACCACCAGATCTACCCTGACTCTGTGGACTAACTCCTACATGACCACGTCTTTGTGTGCATTACAGAGACCCTGGATGAATAGGAAAACCTGAAGGCAATTGACTGGGACTCCTGCCAGTACAAGATCATACACTTCAAGAACCGCCAGGATACCTCCACACCTCAGGATTGCAAAATTGTAGCCTGCCATCCAGAAATCTAGAAGGAGGCTTTACCCAGGTTACCTTTGGAAAAACATATCCAACATTCCATTCAACTCATAGGAGCTGTACCCAAAGCGCAACCCATCAACTGTCTGACCCCAAATGAAGACAACACCCTATGGGCCTACCTCAAGAAAGCCTTAGAGAAAGGACTTATCCACCCCTCACAGTCTCCCTTTGGGGCTGCCATATTCTTTGTAGCCAAGAAGGATGGCACTCAGAGCCTAGTCACAGATTACTGAGCCCTAAACAAAGTTACCATCAAGAATTGCTATCCACTACACTTATTGACAATCTCTTTGACGCCTTGGGCGGGGCCACTGTCTTCTCCAAGATTAACCTGACCGCAGGCTACAATCAGATCTGATATAAGGAGGAATATATCCCCAAAACAGCCTTTCATACTAAATACAGCTCATACAAGTGTGTGGTACTCAATTTTGGTATCACAAACGCCCCCTCAAACTTTGTGACCTTCATGAACAAGGTGTTTGCCCCTCAAATAGGCAAGCATACCCTAGTCTACCTAGATAACATGATTGTCTACAGCCCCTTGGTGGAACAGCACCACAAAGACCTAGAGGAAGTCTTTGCTACCCTGACACAACACAAGCTGCCAGCCAAACCCTCCAAGTGCCAGTTCTTCTGCAAGCAATTTCCTTCCTGGGACACATAGTCCCAAAAGATGGCATCAAACCCAGCAGTCAAAAGATACAGGCCATCTGCAAGATGCCGCCACCCAAGGATAAGTTGGAACTCTGCACCTTCTTGGGGATGGTGGCCTATGTAAGCTGCTTCATACCTGACTGGCGTTTTGACTTCCCCCTTATCTGCCATAACAGGCGCCAAATCCAAGTTTGTGTGGACTCCCCAACTAACATCTGTTTTAGACGCCTCAAGGAGAAGCTCACGGCAGCTTCAATCCTGCAATACCCCAAATGTGATGGGGAATACCAAATGAAAACCGACACCTCAGACACATCCATTAGGGGAGTACTATGAATCAAAAATAATGATGGTGATTTCCTGCCCTTAGCTTATAAATCCTGAAAGTTGACAGATGGCAAGTGTTGATACCCTATCCACGACAAGGAACTGCTGGCCATTGTACACTTCCTAGTCAAGCGGCCTTGTTATCTAGAACAGCAGAAAGAATTCACGGCATTGACCAACCACAAGTTGCTCATGTACTTCAAAACCCAAGAAAATCTATCTTACCGCCAAGCCTTCTGATGGAGCTCTTGGAGAGATTAAATATACTCATACAGTACAAACCTGGTCCAGAACTTACCATGGCAGAAACCCTCTTGCACCTGTATGTCTTTACCACTAGAGGGGAAAATGGGCTTGACACAGACTGGCCTCTCTTGGTGCTACAAACAAAAGACAAGGGTTTCCCTCCTGGTATAACCAACATAACAAAAGAAACAGTCATCAAAAACAAGCACCTATTTGCTGACATGTACGGCACCTTGCACAGAAAAATGTCCAACAGGACTACCATCCCTTATATCCCCACAAATCAGCAAGTGAACACCATACTACAATATCACAGAGATCTTGGACACACCAAGAGTCAAAACATATATGAGTTCCTTAAACACAAGGCCTGGTGGTCAACCCTATATTGTGATGTTCAGGAAGTCCTAGATCAATGTGAAGTATGCAATAAATTTGCTAAAAGCAAAGCCCCTCCAAAATCAGTACCACCCATCCGCATACAACTACCCTTCAAGGTGTGGGCCCTTGACGTTGTTGGCCCCATACCAGGGAAACACAACAATAAGAAATACATCATCACCATCATAGACTTTGCTACAAGATGGCCAGTAGCGCAAGCAGTAAAGGCACACACTGGCAATGACATACAACAATTTATAGGAAGAGAAATAATCAGCAAGTTTGGAAAGCCAGAACTCCTGATAACCAATGGAGGGAAAAAATTGACCTCCAAAAAAACCAACATATACCTTGCTAAAAATGGGGTCAAACATACCGTGACAACACCATACCACCCACAGGCCAATGGATGTGTAGAGCAGCTTAATGGCAGGCTTGTGCAAGCCTTAGCCAAACTCACTGCTGGGAGACCTGAAGACTGGTTTAAGCAGCTATCAACTGCACTACTTGTGTGCCAAACCCAAGTGAATAGTTTCACTGGAAAAAGCCCTTTTGAATTGGTATACAGCACACAGCTAAATATCATTCAAGCATTGAAAGAACCCAAACTGTAAATTCCAAGTTAAGCCCCCCTTGTTCAGACCCTCAAGTTATAGAGGCCAACAGTGAGCAAACAGAAAAGGAAATGAACGTCTGCAAAAAACCTTTGTCCACATCCAAGATAGACATGAAGTTGGGGACAAAGTTTGGGTCATGAACGTTGATAAAAACAAGCTACAGCCCAAGAAAGTAGACCCAGCAATCATTCTAAAAGTAAACAAAAATAACACTTGTGCAAGGACTCAGGAAGCCTAAACAAGACAGAACCCTACACCATGATTGTCTGAGACCCTGCAAAGCAAGACAAAAACAATGCAAAACCAACCTACCTGCCACAGAACAACAGTTAGTCCAGTATGGCGCCCAGGATCCTGACAACCTCCTTGACAACCTACTTCCAGAGGAGGCCAACCTTCAGTTGGGGGGGGGTGTTAAAACAGCAGGCTCAACCCGCCAGCAAGGTTCTGAGCAAGTGGGTTTGTGACCTACAATCTGATTACCTGGCCACTTGAAGCCATATTAGGAAGTCAACTCAAATTTCCAAATCCAACAAAATGAACAAATGATGATCCCTTATGGTGGATATCTTGTTTTGGCGCTTGAATCATTACCAGGATCAAGCCACTCTCTTCACCATCCAACCATGTGATCAACACAATCATGTTCCTGTTATCATTGATTCATAATGACTATATAATCTCTATCTATCAATAAAGATTATTATCTAGTTTTTAAATATT
Source organism: Entomophthora muscae (assembly GCA_014839935.2). Classification (NCBI taxonomy): domain Eukaryota; kingdom Fungi; phylum Entomophthoromycota; class Entomophthoromycetes; order Entomophthorales; family Entomophthoraceae; genus Entomophthora; species Entomophthora muscae. Next base: position 86,929 of record QTSX02004495.1, on the reverse strand, counting down.
TTCCCCCTTGTAACTCTGCTAAAACACACAGTTACAACACTAGGTTTGGCGCTTATTGCACATCAACCAATAGAATATCTTTATATTCACCCAGAACAGGTGATCCTTTCTGGCATGGAATAATTTAGCTACTTCAGGATCACTTCCTACCTTCCTGGCATGCTCCAAGCTTAATACTTATTAATGTGATCAGGTCAGGGATTTCTCCTCTGACTACATTCAATTTATGGATTATTAAAAGGATATTGCACCAACACAAACAGTCAAGCACTAAGTTTTTAACACCATGTGTAACTTTAACAATAACCTAGACAGGGATTAAACCCAGAACCCTATGGACAAGCCAAATGTTAGTTTACATTATCTTGATCAACTTAAAATACCTATTTATATTGAATTCTAAATTTTGAATGGACTTCCTGACTATGGTTTTGCCTTTGCTTTTGTGATTAACTCAATAAGAGGCGTCACTATACACTCAAAAGCTGATTGGCTGCCTCCAGCTTGCTTGCAACTCTTTAATCCATTTGCACTAGTTGCATATATAGCTCTGTACTTCACTGACATTAAGTTTCAGCCTATACACCGCTTAAATGTTTCTGATCTTGTGGATTGTTCTTGTTTACTCTCTTTCAACTATGATATTACACAAATCCTCCAGGCCCAAATTAAGGAAAATGTGCTACAGGTATTAATTTCAAACATTATCTTCATGAAAATCATTGGTAAATCCCCTCAAATTCCAGGATCATCTTAAATTGTTCCAACCTAGTTGGAGTATTTAAGTGAGAAGTTTTTATCATTTATACTTGTTCTAACAATAAAGTTATTTCTTCCACCTTGAAACTTGCCTAACTTCCTCTGCACCCTAATTTTAAAATCCTAAAAGGAAGCCAATTCCTGTCCTGGCTTCTAGTTCTTTTCCTTTCTGTGGTATTGGCCCTTGAAAAGGTTGAGTTTATACTTCTGGGAAGTATAATAAACAAAATAAAGGGGAAGATTAAGAAGATAATGATACTTATTGAATATGAATATAGATTAATATATAGTATCATGATAAGCCACATGTTGTCCATGTACGTCATGGAGGTCATAGGGCTTATCTGAGTAATGTTCCTCTTGTGTTACAAGGCTTAATCAAGCTGTGTTCCATTTAGGACCTGGATTGAGAGATCCCCATCATAGATGGCTAACTGATAATGGTGCCACCAGTTTATTGACTGGGAGGTGAACCACTTGGTGAGCTGCCCAGTGATTTCCTTGGGTTGTTAATTCCCCAAGAGGGAGTAAAAAAAGATGTTGTGACATCTCCCCCTGGGGTGCTAGAAGGCGGAGCCTTGGGAATATTTTTGAGGGTATCTGGTATACGGGCTTGGTACTGATCCAGTTTGGCGTTAGGCACAGGGAGTCTTGAATTTTGTTGGGCTGCTCTTGCCTTGCACAAAAGAAGTCAATCATGATGCATACATTTTAGTTCAGTTTGGTCTCCAATCCCTTTGATGAGGTAGGTGTTATTGGGCTTCACTTCCATGACAATGCCTGGTCCAAATAACCCTGCTCTACTTTGTGTTGGTTGTGGTTGACAACCCAGATCTTTTCTCTGACTTGGAACCTTTCTTGTTGTAATGGGATTGCTTCTCGCTGAACCCTTTGTTGTTCCATTGTCTCTTAGTCCTTTCTGGCTTGTAGTACTTTTGGGTCATTGCTGTCTGGTACCTTCTTTGGATTTGGCAGTTGTAGCTCTGTGGTTGTACTGACAAGTGAAGGTTTTGACCATAGACAAGTTCATAAGGGCTTTTGCCCGTATTGCAGCTGACTTGTGTTCTGCAGACCATAAGGACGGTTGGTAGCATATCAACCCAGGATTTTGGATTGTTGGCAGACAACTTACTGAGAGCTTCCACTAGAGAGTTTTTTAGTCATTCTACACGTCCATTTGCCTGTGGGTGATATGGACTGGCTGTGACATGCTTTATCCCATTTTTGGCATGATAGATATTGGTGTCAATAGCTTTAAGTTCAGTGCCTCCATCTGTGATTAAGAGGCCAGGCTTTCCAAACTTAGCTATGATTTCTTTGCCAATGAATTGTCTCACATCATTGCCTTTGTGCTCTTTTGTGGCTTGTGCCATAAGCCACCTGGTTGCATAGTCAATGACTGTCATGATGTAATTCTTGCCTTTGCTTTCCCCAGGCATAGGTCCCACAATATCTAACAACTATACCTTGAAGGGCTGTGTGATGGATACAGGTACTACTGACTTGGGTGGAGCTTTGGTTTGGGCGTACTTTTCACAGACCTCACATTGTTCCAGTACTTCTCTGATATCATCTAGCATATTGGGTCACCAGTAGCGGGTCTTGAGATATTCATGCAAAAGTCTGCTACAGGTGTGTTTCAAGTCTCTGTGATAACAGAGGATTGTGTCAATCTTTTTTGTTGACAGAACGTAGGGTACAGTGTCATCATTTGGAAGGATTTGGTAAAGGGTACCATATACTTTTTTGAACAGATGTTTGTTCTTGAGGACTTTCTCTTGGATGTCCATTGGTGTGCCAGGTGGGAACCCTTCCTGGAGATTCCCCATGATTAACATGGGCCAGTCAGGGTTGCCATTGGTGCAGAGGATGTGTTTATTGTATAGCCTTGATAGGGCGTCTGCAGTAAGCATCTCTCTGCCTGGCTTGTATTCAATTTACATGGGGTATCTCTGTATGAGACTCATTCATTTGTCTTGTCTTCTTGACAAGTGTTGCTGTGTTTTAAAGAATACTAACAACTTGTGGTTGGTGAGTACCTTGAACGTCTGGGCTCCTTCCAGATAGCATTGCCATTTCATGAGGCAGTGTATGATAACAACCAGCTCCTTGTTGTGTATAGGGTATCTTTTTTCACCATCTGATAGCTTCCTGGATTCATATGCCACAGGGAGGAAGTCTTTCTGGGCTGTTTGGATACAGAGGACTCCTCCTATGGTGTAATCAGAGGCGTCAGTTTACAGCTCATAGATGCCCTTGCAGTTTAGGTATTGTCTGATGGGGGCGGTGACCATGTGTTCCTTCAGTTGGCGGAAATGTTGATCTCCTAAAAGGTATCCAGACAAACTTGGTTGTTTTCCCAGTGATGGCTGATAGGGGAGCTGTTAGGGTGCCCCAGTCAGGGATGAACCTGCGTACATAGGCTATCATTCCAAGGAAAGTGCGGAGTTTGCTCTTGTTCCTTGGGGCTGGCATTTCTGTTATGGCGCGTATTTTGTCTGGATTGGGCTTGATGCTGTCTTTGCTAATGATATGACCAAATAAGGGGAGTTCAGTTGAGAAGAACTCACATTTGGGGTGGTTTGGAAATTAGTTGGTTTTCCTGCAGGGTACAGAGGACTGCACAGACGTCTTCCCAGTGTTGCTGTAGGTTGGGACTGTAAATTATGATGTCGTCCAGGTAGATGATTGCTCTTTTACCAATGTGTTCCTTGAATACTTTGTTCATGAAGGTTACAAAAGTGCTGGGTGCGTTTTTCATGAAAAAATTGAGGACAACACATTCAAAGGACCCATATTTAGTTTGAAATGCGGTCTTTGGAATGTCTTCAGGTTTCATGCAAATTTGGTGATATCCTGCTGTCAAATCAATTTTTGTGAAGATTTGGGACCCCCCCAGGGCATCAAAAAGGTCATCAATTAGGGGCAGGGGATACCTGTTCTTTATTGTGACCTTGTTGAGGGCCCTGTAGTCTGTGACCAGGCAGAGGCCTCCATCTTTCTTTGCTACAAAGAAGACAGCGGCACCAAAAGGTGACTTTGAAGGTCTGATGAGGCCTTTCTCAAGTGCTTTGTCAAGGTAAGCTTGCAGGGCGTCTTTTTCTTGTGGTGTGAGGCAGTAGATGGGTTGTGCTTTGGGCACGCTACCTTTCAGGTTGATCTCATGTTGTATACCCTGGTCAGGGGGCAGCTTGGGTAGTGATTCTTGGAATATAGAAGAAATTCATTGACCAGCTGGTCCCTCATTAGGTTCTGTTTGTATTGGATTTCTGTGTTTTTGAAGTGAATGACTTCATATATACATGTGCTCCAATCAATTTTGCTGATGTCAGTTTCTTTCTCTGATTCCATGATCTTTATAAATATGTGGTCCCTTATGAGGGTGTTGAGATGTGTTGGGTACACGTGATGGTGGACTTCTCCTCTCTGGATAGTGAGGGTGGCACTATCCCAGTCAATGTGAGGCTTTGTTTTTCACATCCAATCTAATCCAAGTATGACATTTTATTTGGGGATTGGGATGATGAGACCACTAATTGTTGTTTAGAAGTCTCCAATTTGGGCCCTGAAAGGTCTGGTCTTGTGGGTAACTGGTGTGCTGTGGTTGTCTGCCATGATGACCCTTTTGATGTTACTTATAATGGTAGATAACTTCATGAGGTCTGCAAAACTCTTGTTGATAAGCAGTTAGTTGGCTCCAGTGTCAAATAGTGCTGTGCCCTGGTATCTGCAAAACAAAAAGGATAGGTAAGGAGTTTATTTCCAGATTGGGCAGCAAACAGTAGAGGATTGCTGGAGGGAACCTGTATCATGGCAATTGAGTCCACGTCCTGTTCTCTGTACAAGTCTTGTGAAGAGGGGGGAGGACGTCTTGCCTAAACACTCCCCTGAGCTTTTACCTCCTTGTTGGTATCTTTGGTGCTAGCCTGGTTGGCTTGTGCAGTGCAGCTCCCGTGTCAAGGCTGGGTACTGGTGGCTTGGTTGTTTTGTTTATTGGGGCAAGGCTCTTTCTTAACGGCGGGGTTTTCCTTGCGTTTGTTGGAAGCATGTAGATTGTCAGACTTCTAAGCTGCATGTTTTCTCTCTAAGAATACATCCTTGAAGTTCTTGCAGCAGGTCATGTCAAACTGGCGTCTAATATGGGTAGAGAGGCCATTATAGAAGTCCAGGCGTGGCCCAGGTTCATCAAAGTTGATGGTGTTGGGTGCACAGTCACATAGTCCTTTGTATGCAGCAATGTATTCCTTGATGGTTCCTGTCATTTTGAAGGTTTGGAGTTTGGTCATAATCACCACGTCTGAATCCTTCATGGAGAATTTCTTGAGGAATGCGGCTTTGAACATTTCCCAGTTTTCCTTCTGGTCAGGATGTTGAGTCAGCCATTCAGTAACGAAACGCGAGGCAGTCCCTGTGACACAGAGGGCAATTTTGCTAACCCAAAGTCTTTGGGGGGTACTACACTTTTTTAAACTTGCTCTCAGTACTGTTGATCCAAAGCAAGGCGTTCTCACGACGTAGTCCTGCAAAGGCGCCAATCTCAGCGGTACGTAAACGCTGAAACACTATATTGGGTATCTCAGGTTGCGTAGGTGCTGTTGTGGCTGGTGTGGTAGGGAACAGTTTGCAGGTTTTAAGAGCATTGTACTGGTCAATGGGTACAAGGAGATTATTGTTGATGAAAAGGCCTGAGGGCGTCTTGTCCTACTCTGTAATCTCTCCAACTGTTAGGGAGTGACATTGCTTGGGTTCTTTTCTTGGAAGGAATTTTTCCTTTGAGTTGGGTAGGTATGGATAACCTACCTGCGCTACCACTGTCAAGTTTATTTTCTGGGAAGTATAATAAACAAAATAAAGGGAAAGATTAATAAGAGAATGATATTTTATTGAATATGAATATAGGTTAATATGTAGTATCATGATAAGCCATATGTTGTCCATGTACGTCATGGAGGTCATGGGGCTTATCTTAGTAATGTTCCTCTTGAGTCACAAGGCTTTATCAAGTTGTGTTCCATTTAGGACCTGGATTGAGAGATCCCCATCATAGATGGTTAACTGATAATGGTGCCACCAGTTTATTGACTGGGCGGTGAACCACTTGGTGAGCTGCTCAGTGATTTACTTGGGTTGTTAATTCCCCAAGAGGGAGTAATCAAAGATGTTGTGACAGGCTCATCATTGGCTGGGTTGGAATAGAGAATCTTGATTTCCTTCTTTGAGTAATAAGATTTTTCATCATCTGGTGGCTCTTGTTCTTGGAGAAATTCCTGCAGCACTCTATTGGCGGTAGCCTGAGTTATCACAGGGTATTTCTTGGGTTGGCACTACTATTGGCTAGGCTAAGAGAATTTCTCATAGGATAAGGTTCATTTGTGGAATGCGCCTTATATGTAGGGTTTGAAGTTTTCTCCAAGGTCAAATCCATTCTTGAATTAAGCCCAGAAAAATGCAGGCAGCCAGACAGCAGGGTCTGCAAGCTGGCGGCTATAGGGGTTCAGGGTTTGAGTCCCAAGAATGAGATTCCAACTTGAGAATCAGTAATAAATTACTATCACTTGTGACACTGCTTGAAAGATTCTCTATAAGATTCAGAAGATGAGAAGGATTTACCCCCACTCAATGCACAGAGGAGCAAATGTTCCCTCAGAGATCTTTGAAAGTGGTCCAAATCATGAGTAGGACAGGAGCCAAAATAAATATCATGAATTTTAACACAGGAAACAACATTTTAAATTGCACTAGTGAAACAAGAAGCCTTGAGAAGGGCTTTTGACAGAGAAAGCCCAGGCCAGAAGGGCAAAGACAATATTTGGATGACCAGGGACAGAAAAAAAGCACCTGTAAGCCTCAAGTGTTTTAACAGAGCACAAGGAAAGACTTTTGCATTGAGCAGGTCATATATATATTTAAACTTGAACAAAAGCTTTGAGTTTTTGAACTTAAAGTAGTTATCATTAAGAAACTTAGTACTAACAAGATGATTTGAACTAGAATTTTGAAAGTGCTTAGTGTAAGACTTTATGTTAAAGTTAACATTGACTTTAGAGACAATGTAAAAGCAGCAGGCCACTGTGGGGAGGTAAAGGTAAGAGAGTGGGATATTTAGACTAATAACTTTAAAGAGAACAACTCTGAGAGAAATCCAAAGTAACCAAAACTATTTGAAATAAATTCCAAATTTTCATTTTATGGAAAATGAGCAAGAAGGGGACCAAAAGTCCCCTGTCTTACTTTAAGGGACAGGATATGGGCTTGAAAGTCACCTGACCTAGATGACAAACCTGATTGGCCAGGAGATAATTTTTGCAAAAGGAATTTCAGGAGAGTTGAGAAGTTTTCATTAATTTCTGACCCAAACCCTGATTATTTGATGCCTATGAAGTACTTCAGGGGCCCATTAATTCTAGCTGGATTAGAATTTGTTGACTTTGCAGTAGCGCACCCTGATTGGTTAGTTGTAGTTGTTTCAAATGAGGGCAAAATCAAGCCAGCAAGTAGTCCACATTAATCAAGAATTCTTTCCAGATTGGAACATAAATCTGGGCATCAGCAGATACCACCTGGGAGGAGTACATCAAGATAAATTTCTTATAAATTGTGTGTGCTAAATCATCTAGAAAATTCAGGGTTTTAGCAGAAATTTGAGATGTTTTCTTAGTGTGGCGGGGAAATATTGTCCTATTCAAAGCCAAAGGAGGAAGTAAATTTATAAATGTCAAGAAATCCTGATCTATCAGAGTTGACTGATTCATATTCCCATCACTAAAGCTATAGGCTAATAATAGACAGGCCAAAGCCAGATGCAAGATCTCTATTACAGAATACAGTATAACTATATCAAGACTGTTATAGTTTACAATCCAGAAGACACCTGAGACATTCTGGGTCTCAGGTCATGGGTTGATCCAGAAGCTTCTATAATTAGATGCCAGGCATTTCAGATCCTGAAATAGACACAAACCAGCCCTAAAAAAAGAAGACAGGAAATTAAAAGCATCCTGTTTCACTGAGAAATGAAACAGAAAACCACCCATGCAAGTTTTGTGCATTAGATTGAGCACAAGTTGGGACCCTGCCCTATGTATGTCAACTTAGTTGGTCACAACTAAGTCAAGTGATATCCAGGCTGAAGAGGAGAAATTAGCAGCCTAGGATATTACCTTATTCCAAAACCTTATTCAGGTTTGGAATACAACTCTATGGGGTGAAACTAATATCTTGGGGATGATAGGCTAGCTAGTAAGAGTTAACTGCAGCTAGACACTAGTCTGGCCGCTATCTTTACGCTATAAAAAGCCCTTCCCAGATCACTTGGAAGGCAGAAAATTAACAATCATCAACATTATTATTAAGCCAAATAGTAGTAGTGTCAAGTACAACAAAAGTGTATTATTATTACTTCAGAATCTTACAAACCACCAAAAATGGTGTCGTGTCTCACAGACCACAGGACTCTCTCTTTACTTGGCTCCAGTAACCACAGGATTCTGTCAATTACTGCACTCACCCACACCAATTGGAAGCACATCTGTTCTCAGACAGATATCCCAATCTCAACATGCATAATACCTTTAATGAAAACAACAACTATTCTTCTTCAAGAACACAAAACCATGACAATAAGAATACTGAATGAATGAAATTATAAAAAATTATATATTTTATTTGTTTTGAGATAAAATTTTAAATATTTTATATTTTAATGGACAATATATATAAGCAGATTAAAATTTGAATATGATTTAATGAGATTTATTGAGGATTTTATTGGTAAAATTCTAGGACCTGTTTTTGAAATGAACTGGAAATTTTTATTACCAAAGTGTATGTTGACATTGGCCCTGTACTATATAGCTTGTGGCGTCTTGAATATGGCAACACTGTTATAAAATTGGACAGTATGATCTTTTCTGGTGGAGCTGACATTTCATAGGTGACAGCAAGAATAGCTGTGTATTGAATAACATGCTTAATTGATCTTTAATCAAGTGTAATTCTTTTTTATCTAGATATTTCCAAAAATATCCTGTTTAATTATAATTTCAAGTGTGTGGAAAGCCTTTGCTTTAATTCCCATCATTATAAAAAAAACCTAAGTAAAAATCAAGTGAAGCCTCTGCCCTGAAAAATTTAATACCCATACAGTGTAGGCACTACTTGAAGAAGGTATGGCAGAAGGCTGGAGAACTGGAAGCCAGTCAAGGCGGTGACAATTGGGTAGATGGTCATCAACCACTGGAAGACCTTAACGTGGATGTTGTATCTCCTAAAGCTCCCCATAAAGTAGTTCAGCATGTAGTACATGGAGGTATACACTGCAATGAACAGGGTGGAGTGTGAAGATACCAGGAGAGGCCAGGAACCAGTGTTGGAAGAGTTAAGCTGTCCAGGATCATAGTGGTAGTCATGAACTAGCCCTTCTGGTGAAGGGCCAAAAAACTCTGGTCCCTGTTGATATCCTCCTATCTCAAGGTAAGCTGTAAGCATAGCTGTGAAGATGAGGTGATTCATTTTTATTTGATTGGAGGGGGTTAGCTGGGGAAAAATTAAAGTTGACTTAAAGGTTTTAAGTAGGATTAGATTTATTGAGGTTATTAAACTCAATAATTACAAAATCTATTACTGAGGAGGGATCCTTTATTTATAGTGCTTCCTACTGTGCAAAGATTTGCAAATGGGAGTGGAAAGCAGGAGATGGGGGATCTCAAAAGCTTGGAATCTAGAAATGGCAGTTGGTTCTTGGGAAGAAGGCCAAATTCTTGCTCTTCTATTATCTGTTGTGGGTTTGGCCATTCTTGACTGGAGCTAATGAATTTTCCTGGGCAGGGGGTCATGTGGTGGTGGCAATCCTTGAGGTCTCCCTGATCTATTTTTGTCTTGGGGAGTATAGTTTGGTTGGAATTTGGACTCAACCTTGTGGCCTGGGCCTCAAAAAACCATTGGCTCTTGGTAGAATTGTGGTTCACATGCAGAACTTGAGTTTGGCTTTCTTCTGTTGGGAAGGAATAGTTTAAATCTGAATTCTTAATTTTTTCTTCTTCTGAAGGGCAGGCATTATTCAGTAATTTCTTCCCTTCAACCAATGACTTTTCTGATTGGATGCAATTTATGGGGGTCTCTGATTGGCTGGGGAGTGGGGCCTGGGACCTGGGTTTGTGGCTGGCAGTTGTTTGGGACCTGGGGAGCAAGAGGGTGGCGGGAAGCTGGGGGGGCTGGCAGAGGGTGCTGGCAGGCGTGGCAGGTGCCTGCTTTGGTTGCGCAGGCGCCTGCCCAGATGATAAATTATTCTGGTGTTTATTAAGTTCTGTTTTTCCCCTCTGTTTTATTTTTATTTTCCCTAATTAAAGGGGGAAATCCTCATTAAATTGGACATTTTTGACAGGAAATTCCTCTATTCTTTTCCAGCATTGCACTCCAGAAAAGATCTGGTTTATGTCAGGAATATTCCTGACACTGCCCTGCAAACAGGGCTGAGAACTCACAAAATTTATTGTATAGGGTACTTATTTTATTTTTAAAGGACGTGCTAGCAAAGGTTTTTTTCCATGGTTGGCAGTATTCCAGTTTTTTTGGAGCACCAGGAGACCACAAAGTCTCTGAGGACGCTCACAAGAGCAGGCAGGACAGCAGATAAACTGTAGGTAAGGGTGGGTATTTTTATGAAAATTTTTGGGATATTGTGTATTTGGTCAGGAAACAGAAACATAAGTCTTCCTGTTCTCTCCCCATACTGGATAAGTTTTGGTATGGCATGGTTTTGATAAAGTCCCATACAAGGAGGACAAAGAACTTGCAGAAGTTGAAGGGTGGAACATACTGGTTGAGGTGGAGATTAGGAGCCAGGGCCAAAGCCAAGACCTGCCATTTGGAGTCATCTTGCTTTGATTGGAGTGCTTCAAGTTGTTCTGACTTAATAGAGTAATTTGTTTTTAATTTTTTAATCATCTTGGAGGTGGCAGCTGAGGTCAGGACCAGCTGACGCCCTATGTGGGGGACATAGTTGTTGTAAAAGGTTTGGGATATGTAGGGCTTTAGGTATTGGCAGACTACTCCTTTGTTTTCTTCTATAAATAAAAAAGTTAGTATAATCTTTTTATTTATTTATGTTTTATTTTTTACCTTTTTCTATATCTTTACCTGTTGCCCCTCTGACAGGGGGCTGCTTCATGGGACTTTTCACTAGATGGTTCCTGGTTTCCTTCTGTTGATTTATGTTTCTTTTTGTTTTTTAGTTGCTCAAACATCTTGGGATCCTTTGAACACGCCTCTGCATTTGCAAACCCCTGTGACTTGAACTGTAGGTCAGCAAGAACAAATTTTTGAACGTTTAGGAGCCTGGCTGCAAGTTTTTTGGTAGTATTTAGTATCTTCTTCACAGCCTTCACAGTAAGTTTTTCTAGTTTGTTGCCTTCTAACACCACTTCCTTTAGCATGTCCTTCACCTTTTGATTGATCTCCTTGATTTTAGCCACTGTTATGCAACTCCTTGATCATCACCTCTAATTATGACATGTTTTCCTTGTTCTTACACCAACCCCTTTTATACAGTAGTTTCAAAAGCTATGGGAACAACCAAAAATACCTCAGATTTAAACAAAATGATATCAGATTTGAACAAAATCCAAGTTGCACAGATTCAGGATTCAATTAATTTATTTAATTTCAGTTAATAAATGAACTTTCAAACAAAAAAATTTCATCAGACCATTATACAAAATTATATCAAACATCAAGTGGTGTAGTTCAAACCACAAACAAAATGAACTGATACAACAAGTGATATGATGAATGTCATCCTGGAGTATGTTATAAGCCAAGCAGGATTCATATGAGGCACTAATAGAAGGACTAAAAAGAAACAAAATTTGAGCAATCTAGAAGCAAGATTCCATAAGAACAAAACAAAATGGAGTCACACAAGATATGTAGTATGATCATCCTAAAATAGAAAACTATCAATTTAACAGCCAATCAACAGCTATCCAACTTAGGAACAGATGCATTTTATTCATTTTCATGAATCCTGATTTGTGTATAATGGTTTTGAGAGCTTTCCAAATATGGACTTGATATTACAATAAAAATAAATCATTAAATTTTAAAATTTCTACTTTTAGTGATTTTATCCAAGGTTTTTTTACAATGGTTTTTACTAGCAACATTTTTGACAGCACCAGCAACCAAGCCAGGAGCAGTAGATAAGCCATCTTAAATGGAGGCAAGGCTCAGAATGTGGAGCACCTGTTTACACCCAAGCCTTTGAGGCAGGTAACAAGGAAGTTGACCTGTACATGACTCCTGATCCATATGTCTTTTACTTGTTCAGTAGTCACGTAGTGTCTAGCTCTGTCCCTGCCCCCGTACCCACCCCAGCACAAGCTGCTTGTCAACCAATCAATCAGGATGGCAACCTTGATTTGTAACAGCTTCCCACCACAAGCCAACCTGCCCCCCTCAGCCAATCAGGCTTCAGCTCCTGTGTCCCAGTACCCCAAGCAATAAATCATCACTACCCAAATTCTCCAGGAAATTGTGGCACTAAACCTACAGGGTCTGTCATGGGACCAGATTGCCGCCCAGTTGCAATCTGCCTGGGCTACAAGAATGCAAGAATTTAATAACTTAAAGATAAGGAGAACCTGGTTGGGACATCCAAGGAGCCCAAGAAGGCCCCCAAGTCACAAATCACTGAGGCGTACTCAATTATGCTTGACCTCTGCAGCAGGACCCCAAGCTTCCCTTGACCCAGGTTTGCAAACAACTTGCACACCATGGCATTTGGGTTTCTGAGCGCATGGTGCAGCTCTGGATGCATGGAAAGGTGGCTTCAATACAGGTTCTTACCAATGTTGCCAGCAACCAATGGGATTGCGCTGAGAATTCCCTGTATGATCTTGACATTAAATCAACCCTGTTCCAATGCTTGAAAAGTCTATCAGATGACGTCATGTTCATCTTGTATTATAAGCTATCAATAGCTTTTGACAATTCTGACGCGCAAGGAAGAGCCGCTACCCAAAAAGGGAGGAAGAAGATCAAGAAGGGGACGTTCATTGGTGCATTTCTGGCTGTTTCAGCCAAGGGTTTTGTTTACTATTGGACAAACCCAAATTTCACCAATGGATACAAGTACAGCCACATCCTTGGTGGATTAATCAACTCCTGGGATGGCTAAAATTCCAAGCACCGGGTTTTCTTGAGCCACCAGATGGAGGATAGCTCCACCTCCCTCAAGGCCATCCAGCATGTGGGCACCAGGCCTTGGTCTACCACCCCGGCTGTGCAGACATCCATCTGGGTGATGTTGTCTTCTTCAACATCAGATTCACACTGCAGGAGCGCCGCCCTCAGGCTTTTAATGATCTTTATCTTGGGGTCCTTGAACACAATTCTCTCTTTGGGCACCAAAAAGTGGCTGGCTTGTTTGCCCAAATTGTCTTCTGTGTGAATACAGGCAACCAATCATGTAAGGATAAGCACCTGCCACCCCATGCCATAGCCACCTATCAGTCCATCCAGCCAATGACAGATGAGGAAAATAACAAGCGTTATATGGTAGTCATCACATGCAATAATCCTACCCCCACCACCCCCACCCCCACCTTCTAGCCCCACTGTCAGTAAGCCAGGCATAGGTAGAGGCATTGGGCAGCTCAGGATGGGGTGAGACCAAGCTGGCGGGTAAAGCCCACCATAGAATGGGTGCTAACTTGATAATGTAAGATATGGATTGCCTAAGTAAGGACCAGGGTCCAGAGTTAGGGATCATGGAATCCAGCATTCCTGTCAAAGTGATATAGTGTACTGTAATCAGTTGAATGGATATAGTCTCTGCAGCAGTGGGGGTTTCATTTGGGCAGTCAGGTTGCAGGGTTAAGGGCAGAGTCATGGGAACAAAGTAGGCAGGCAGATAATTATACTTGTCTTTTAACAATAAGGGCGGCACCTCAATCATCTTTCCTTTACATCCTATGTATTCAGTTTCTCTAGTCCTTGCCAAGGGATTGGCAATAAGGATGGTCTCCAATTTGTACTCTGCGTAGGCGGTATTAGACAGATATTTGGTAAAATGAACAGGTCTGAAGGGGGCTCCTGGGGGACAGTATAGTGCCTGGGAAGGATTGGCAGGTTGATCTCCAGAGGGGGTGTTGTCTGATGGTCTACTTGAACAGAGTTAAGATGGAATATCACTAAGACTAGATAAGGTAAGATTTTTTTGAACCAAAGGTTCATAAAACTTTATTATCAAAAATGGCAATGTGGTCATCACCATACTTCTAGCCTTCTTGTATCATGTGGTTTTGCTTCTTTGCTTTTTGCAGGCTGCAGGTCCATGGGCACCTTGATGGTGGGGCATGGATCTTGGCTTAGGGTCTGGAGAGCATCTGATCCTGGTTGGGTACACTCTGGCGGCCAGAAGTGGCAATGCTTAATTTTGCTGCTTTGGTTCACCATGTCACCTGAGCAGGCTAATTGCATTCTCCTTTCTGGACTGGGGATTAGCAACAGTTGGTGCTTATTGGCAGGGCATATAGGGGGCCTTGCCCCAGCCACAGCTTCTGCGTAGGTCTGGGCCCTCAGTGGCACCGGTCTGGAGGGTCTTGGCTGGACTGGCTCTGGTGAACAGAAGTGGAAATGCTTTGTTTTGCCGCCGTTGTTCACCATGTCACCTGAGCTGGCCAATTGCAATACTTTTTCTGGACTGGAGACTGACAGCAGCTGGGGTTTGTTGGCAGGGCTAGTAGTAGGTCCTCTCCCAACCTCCTTTAGGCAGACCTCATCTCCTGCGTAGGTATGGGTCTTCAGTGGCACCAGTTTGGCGGCAGACTGGCAACTATTCAGGGAATCCTCTGTAGCAGGCCAGCAGGTTGCGGGATAATTTAACAGTTTGAGCCTGTGGCTTAACAGATTACCGGATCCTAGACCGTCTTGGGGGAGTCAATATGTCTTCAGGGAACTGGGGTTCAACTCTTGGGTTTACAATACAAGTGTTGAAATGTCATTCATGATATCATCCCCTTCCTTCCTGGGGGTCCCTTCCTTCCTGGCCTTCTTCTCAAGGTATTGTTGGATTGCTAGTTGGGCATTGAGTAGATTGCTAAATGGTTCCCAGGTGCTTTCCTTGGGTGGATATCCCTTCTACTTGACGTAATACTGGAGGATTTTATAGTGAGTACAGTCTTCATGAACATATTCAACTTCATATTCTTCAGAGTGTCCTACTTGGATGGGAGGGGGGTCAGTATTGAGTTTCTGGTGGGGGAGGGAGTTTCCTTCTTTCTTGAATAGAAGCGCGTAGTGGAAGATGTTATGTATTTTCCACAAGGGGGGTAATTCTAGTTCAAATGCTACTTTGCCTACTAGCTTGGTGATCTTGTAGGGGCCACTTCTTCTGTTAGCTAACTTCCGACAGGGGACAGTCAGAGGCACGTTTTGAGAGTCCAAATAGACTTTGTCTCCTACCTTCAACGATTTCCCAGGGGTCCTCTTTTTGTCAGCAAAAGCCTTATAAGTCTGCACAGCACGGGTCAGATTCTTAAGACAGGTTTGTTGGATGTTGTGTATCTGTTCAATCCAGGTTTGTCCTGACAGGTTATTTTCTTACTACCAATACTGGGGTCCTAAGATGGTTCAAAATCATAATTGGCTTTGAAGGGGGACATTCCGGTAGATGTGTGGTCTTTGCTGTTATAGGCATACTGTGCCATGGGTAGTATCTTGGCCCAGTTATCTTGGTTGGCGTTGGCATAGCATTGTAGGTATTGTTCAAGTTTTTGTTCACTTGTTCAGTCTGGTTGTTGGCCTGTGGGTGGTAAGAGGTTGATACACTTTATCTCCAAGTCCTTCATCACCTGAGTCCAGTATTTGGAGGTAATTTGGGGTCCTCTATCAGTGATGATTTCTGCTGGAGTACTGTGTTGAGTTAGGATGCAGTTGTGGAAGTGTCTAGCTGTCTCTGTGGCAGTGCAGTGGGTGGTGGTAGGGAAAAAATAGGACATCTTAGTGAACCTATCTACCATGACTAGGATGGCATTGAACAAATTGGAGGGGGGCAGTTCTACAATATAATCCATTGAAACAGACTGCCAGGCCCCTGCTGGTATGTCTAGTGGTCTTAGCAGGCCCTCAGGTTTTGATCTAAGGGTTTTGGTTCTTCCACATGTCTCACAGCCTTTGATATAGGCGGCCACATCTTTGTCCATTTGGGGTCAAGCATAATTCTGTTTGATTCCTTGGAGTGTCTTGAGTCTGCCAGGGTGACTGGCCATCTCTGAGTCATGATAATCAATGAGTACTTTGGTCCTTGTTTCACCTTCTGGTACATGATACGGTTGTGTAATAGCAGGGTGGATCCTTTCAGCAAAAATCCTTTCTTGTGGTGGCGGCTCTCTGGGTCTGAGGTCACGTTGGCAACAAGTTCCGCTGAGTATTTGTCTTGTTTCTGCGCCTCAATTATGTCATGTTTGTGGGCCATAATCTTCATGTACATCAGTTGGATGCCTAGGCTGTCAGGGTCAAGGAGTACATGTGTGTTGTGGTCCTTGGTTTCTGTAGAGGAAGGGATCAGATCAGCTCTTCTACTCAGGGCGGCAGGTACCACATTCACCTTCCCAGGCTTGTAGTCAATGATCAAGGTGTAGTCAACCAGTTCCAAGGCCCATATGGCCTTCCTATGGTTTATCTTTCTGGGTTTAAAGAAATAAACCAAGTTCTTATGGTTGGTTAGGACCTTTACTGGAAATTTGGCACCACATAGGTACCAGCGCCAATGTTTCAAGGTCTTTATTATTGCAAGCATCTCCTTGTTGTAGATTGGGTAGTTTCCTTTGGCAGGCAGCATCTTCTTGGAGTAACATGCTACAGAATGTAGCATACTATCCCCTCCTTCCTGAAGAAGGACCCCACCAACCGCAAAGTTGGATGCATTGGTTTCCAGTATGAATGGTTTGGATGGGTAGGCTTGGCCAGAAAGGGGGCAGAGGTGAAAGCAAGTTTCAAGGCTTCAAAGGCAGAAGTAAATTCAGGGGTCCAGGAAAACAGGACTTTGTCAGAGCAAAGGAGGATCAGGGGCAGAGTAATGTGAGAAATTTTTTGGATGAAATCCCTGCAATAATTTGCTAGGCCCAAAAAACTCCTCACATCTTTCCTGCATTTGGGCACCAGCCAAGATGTTATTGCTTCTACTTTGTCCTGTGCTATAGAAAACCCGCCAGTCTTCACTATGTATCCCGGGAACTCAACCTCAGACTGAAAGAATTTGAATTTTTTAAGCTTAGCTTGAAAGTTTGCTTGGGAGAGTTTTTTTAGTTTAAGGTCCAGGTGACACAGGTGTTCCTTATGAGTCTTTGCTGTAGGTGAGAATGTTGTCCAAATATGCAACACAAAAATGGTCAAGGTATTCCCCAAGGACAGTGTTGATCATCCTTTGGAAAGTGCTGGGGGCGTTGCAGAGGCCAAATAGAATTACTAGGTACTTGTACAACCCATATCTGGTTTTGAAAGCTGTCTTGTATTTGTCTCTGTCTTTGACTTGGATCTAGTTGAAAGCATTGCAAAGGTCAATTTTTGAGTACACCTGGGCTCCAGTCAGTACATCACAGAGGTCATCAGCGTTAGGGATGGGGTAGCAGTTCTTCACTGTAATGTTGTTCAGTTTCTGGTAGTTTACGCATGGACACATTCCACCATCCTTCTTCCCTACAAACAGCATGGGCAACAAGCAGGGGGCCTTTGACACTTGGATGAAGCCCTTTTTTGTCATATTCTCCAGGTATGCTTTCAAGGCCACTTGCTCACGGTGATTACAACTATAAATGGGGCCATGGTGTGGTTGGTTGCCCGGTAATAGGTCTAAAGTGTGGTCCTAGATTGAGTGTCTGGGTAGTTTTGTGGCTTCTTCTTTGCTAAACACATGGTCCCACTTCTGCAGGGGGGTAGGTAGTGTCCCAACGCTGGGTTTCATCTTTATGGTTAAGAGTCTGTTGGTTGGGGCTCTGCCATGACTTATACAGCACAGAACAGTGTCACAAGATTCAGGTTGTCCCAAAGTGGTGTTGCAACTGAACCAATGAGGATTCAGTATTTGGAATTAGGGAAGACAACAGTCCAATAGAAAGGACATAATAATAAGAATAAGATATTGTTTATTGTAGAATATTGTGATTTATATACTATATGGGGAAAGCCACAAGGCCACAAGGGGATGGTATAGTGGGAAGTTCCATGTAAGGTTTGAAGCTGAGGAATAACTTGTGCGGGGATCAGCAAGTCAAATTGATAGAAATCCTAATTAGGATGAAGTACCTGCCATTTGATATTGCCATCAGATTAATCCATAACGTTAGATACGTTAAGGGGCAACTCATCAAGTGACCCCTGTGTATTGTAAGATACGTTAGCAGGCAAGTCTGGAAACTTGGTTGCAACACCCCCCTTGCCCCCTGCTTGTTGTCAGACACCAAGACCAGAGTCTATGGAAGGTCTGGGAAGGTCTGCACAAACAACTTTTGTGTGGGGATGGCGCAGCAGGGGCGTAAGCAATCATGGTGAGCTTCTTGGTGATTCATTGGGCATCTTCAAGTTTATAGTGTGATTGTCATAGACTACAACTATCTTGAAGGGCCCTAGGTGGTTAGGTTCCAGCTTGACAGAATTGGGATTGAGGGTGTAGACGGGGTCACCTACAGCGTATCTAGCTTTGAGGTGCTTTGTTCCTCCTACAATCCGCCTGTGTTTGATTTCCCGGGCTTTGGCACGTCATTGGTCTAGGGATGGAGTTGTTACTAGGGGAGGATTATCAGGAACCTTGGACCGTAGCTTTTCCTGTTCATCCCCTGTCAGACTGTCAGGTGTCCCAAAGGCCACGGCGCTGGGGCTGAACCCAATACCCCTGTTGATTCTTGCTTGAAAGATAAGTAGGGTGGTGGGCAGGTGTTCAGTCCACGCAGTATTGAGGTGCTCCTGTGAGAGTTTGGCAATCAGTTGGACCAGTGAGCCATTCAACTGCTCTACGCGCCCATTGGCTTGCAGATGATGAGGGGTGGTAACTACACGTTGGAGTGCGTTCTTAGCGCAGTATGCCTTCATGACATGTCCAACAAGTTTGGGGCCGCCATCTGTGATGGAACGTTTGGGTTGCCCAAAGCAGGCCACAATCTCCTTGCCAATAAAGCAGGTAAATAAGGTGGCAGTGTGGTTGGTTGTTGCCCAGGCCACTGGCCAGAAGTGAAGTAGTTGATGGCAGTGATAATGTACTTCTTTCCCAGTCTGTCTTTGGGGAGTGGCCCCACAATATTGAGGACCCACTGCTCAAAGGGTTCCATGGCCTTGATGGGCAGGACAGACTTGGGGGTGCATGTTTGGATGTATTCTTTTTGCACAGCACATAGGTTTTGAGGAGATCCAAGATGTCTTGAGGCATGTGCAGCCACCAAACCTTCTGTTTCATGATCTCAAAGAGGTTACACCCTCTGATGTGACCCAGAGTTTGGTGGTAGTGCAATATTGTGCCCCCTTGTTGTGTGGTGGGAATGTAAGGCGTCTTCTCACCTGTCTCTGCCTGCGGCAGACATTACCAGCATTGGTGGTGAACTGACTTTTGTTGTCCTTCAATTTGAAGATAGTGACCAAGTTAAGCCCCTTGTAATGAGTTGCCTCAGGGCGGAGATAGAGCATGGGCCAATTTGAGTCCAATCCATTGTCCCCAGTGATGGACCTATGCAGAGCCGCAAGAGAGCGTTAGCGGTGACAAGTTCCTTCCCAGGATTGTACTCAATGCGTAACTGATAGGGAGATAGACGCGCAACCCATCCTGCTTGGCAGCGTGTCAAGTGGGACTGCGTGTTGAAGTATGGGAGCAACTTGTGGTCTGTCAGAACGTAGGGTGAAAGGTAGCTCCTTCCAGGTAACAGCGTCACTTCTCCACACAGTGTACAATGGCTACCAACTCTTTATCATGGATGGGGTAGCGTTGTTCTGAGTCAGTAAATTTCCTGGACTCATAGGCCACGGGGAGGAAAACGCCATTGTCAGTTTCTACCCTTAGCACGCCTTCTATGGCTCTGTCAGAGGCATCAGTCTCAAGTTTGTACTGTCAGTTTTGATTGGGAAACTGCAGTACTGGTGCTGTTGTGAGCCTTTGCTTCAGCGTCTCAAAGGCTCAATCTCTGACAGGGGTCCAATGGAAGCGCTGTTTGGTATTGAGGAGCTCAGTGAGAGGTGCAATTAGTTCCCCAAAATTGGGAATGAACTTGCGCACGTAGGCAACCATGCCTAAGAATGTCCACACCTGGCCCAAATCTTGGGGGCGGCATGCTGGTGATTGCCTTGATTTTGGCAGGGTTGGGCTTTATCCCTTGGGCAGAGATGGTGTGCCCAAGAAATAACAGCTCCAACTTGAGAAACTTGCATTTGGAGGGTTTAGCTTTTAGCTGGGTTTTCCAAAGGTGTTGAGGGCGGCACAGAGGTGTTGTGGTGCGTGGTTTGATCTTGATAGAAGACAATAATGTTGTCAAGGTACACAACCACACATTTCCAAATCAGTTCCTCAAATGCTTTGTTTATCAACATGGTAAAGGTGGAAGGAGTGTTGGTCATTCCAAAGTTCATGACACGACACTCAAATAACCTGTAGCGTGTGTGGAAGGCAGTTTTTGCCTCATCCCCTGGTGCAATGCGGACCTGGTTGTACCCCACAGTGAGATCAATCTTGCTAAAGACCTTTGCACCTGCAAGTGTATAAAACAGGTTGTCAATCAGCAGCAGGGGGTACTTTTTTTCTTAACCATCACCTCATTTAGGACGTGGTAGTCTGTGACCAGGCAAAGGAAACCATCCTTCTTGGCTGCAGAGAAGACAGCCGCCCTGTATGGAGAGAGCAAGGGGCGGATAAAGCCCTTATTAAGCGCTTCAGCAAGGTGCTGGAAGAGGGTTTCATCCTCCTTTAGTGTGAGACGGTATAATGTTTGTGCTTTAGGTAACAACCCTTGAAGTTGTACAGCGTGCTGGATCATCCGGGGAGGAGGTAGTTGTTCAAGTGTCTCACTGAATACATCCTTATACTCCTCAAGGAGTGCAGCAAGCGCTGGTGGTGGTGAGGAGGTCAAGGGAGGGACTGTGGATGGTTCAGCACAGATAATTTTGACTGAGCATTGCTTAAAGTCTAATTCCCCCCTTGAAATTGTATGAGCCTGTCTCTGTGATTCTGACAAACACAGTATCCTGGAGTAACTTGCTCATTTCCACAGGGTAAAACTGGAACCCCACCCCATTTCTGTTGAGGGTGATGACAGAGGTATCCCAGTCAATGTAGGGACAGTTGTGACAAAGCCAGTTGAGGCCAGTAATTACGTTGTGGCTGAGCCCTGCCATGATTGGCCCAGAGAGCTTAACCTAGATGTTCCCTATTCTCACAGAGAAGGGTATTGTCTTGTGGGTGATGGCAACTCTGCAGGAGTCAGCTACTTGCACTGCTTTGAACCTGCTTGGCACTTGGTCTAATTGCTGAGAGTCAGTAAATGCCTGGTCAACCATAGTGTGGTTGGCCCCAGTATCTACCAATAGTTTGTGGATATTCCCACGGAAACAGAAGGGATAGAACAAGTGTGTTACTTTATTTGAGGAGTGGCTTGCTTGTAATACGGGGTTGTCACTGTGGACTTGAAAGACGTCCAGGGTTTTGACTTCATGAATGTTATAGTTGCAGGGATTTTTTACAAGCAGGGATTGAGAGGATGGGTCAGTTGGGGTTGCAAGGCCTCTTGTTGTTACAACCCCCAGGCTTTTCCCTGATCCTCTATCTGCTCTAGCTGAAGCTCCCCCTTGCAGGGGCGTTTAGTTCCATTATCCTGCTGACAGGGCTGGCAGCAGCCTACTTGATTGTGGCCACTGCCAGGTGTAGTACATGGTTGGGATGGAGCGTCACTGGTACAGCAAAAGCCCATTGAGGCCTGGTTGTTAGCCTCTACAATGGCCTTATAGCAGTTGTCAATGGAGGTGCAACAACCTACGGGGACCCACTTGCAGATATGGGTTTTTAACCCATTGATTATGAGAGTGAGTAGCATTGCATTTCTGTTGGTCACAACTTTGGGGGCGGCAGCAAGAGCTTGTTACCAGGCAGCAAGGTACTCAGGAACAGAACCAGTTTGCTTGATTGCTAGAAGAGGAGCCCCCACAACAATGGGGGAGAAGGTTTCTCTGTAGCATGACTTGGCAGCGTCTCAGAATGCCACCCAGGTAACGTCAAGTTCTTGACTGACCCAGTTGGTGAACCACACAGTAGCAGGCTCTGTGAGGCGGCCAGATGCAGTGGCAATCCACATGGGCTCAGGGACCTTACAGATGCAAAGGCAGGTGTCAGTAGATTGGAGCCAACTGATGATGTTGGCCCCCTCAACGCAACCAGCAAAGGATTCTAGCTGAAGGTTGAGCATGCGCTGGGACATATCTGACTGGGGAAGGGTGACGCTGGCGTCACGCTGCCCAAGGCAGAGCCAATTGTACAAGCTGGTGAGAACTAGCTGGTCTTGATAGATGAAGTACCTGTTGGGGATGTCCCCCTTGGGGATTGGCAGGAAGGTCTCTTGTTGGGGAGTAGCCATACAGCCTGTACTTTGTCCTTTCTTGGGGGGGATTTTTTGTTTTAGGTAGGTTTTAAACCTACTTCTGCTACCACTGTTGCAACTGAACCAATGAGGATTCAGTATTTGGAATTGGGGAAGACAACAGTCCAATAGAAAGGACAGAATAATAAGAATAAGGTATTGTTTATTGTAGAATATTGTGATTCATATACTATACAGGGAAAGCCACAAGGCCACAAGGGGGTGGCATAGTGGGAAGTTCCATGTAAGGTTTGAAGTCAAGGAATAACTTGTTCAGGGATCAGCTATTTGAATTGGTAGCACTCCTAATTAGAATGAAGTACCCGTCATTTGATATTGCCATCAGATTAATTCATAACGTTAGATACGTCAAGGGGCAACTCATCAAGCGCCCCCTGTGTATCATAAGTTACGTTAGCAGGAGATTTTGGAAACTCAGTTGCAATAGTGGTGGTCTGTTCACAATAGTTCATGATCAGGCCATGTCTGTCAGACCATGAGTTGCCCAGTATTAGGGGATGTGGCAATTTGGCAAGAGGATCAAGGGGGTTGGGTACATGTTCTGTCCAATTGTCAAAGAGAGTTCTTGTTCACATTCATAGCCAGTGTCCAGAGAGCTGTTTCCCATGATTACTTGTAAGCTGCGCTCTGAAGCCTTTAATCCTAGTTCCTTTTCCAGGCTGGCGTCAATGAAGCTTTCATCAGCTCCTGTTTTAATAAAGGCTTCAATCTGGAACTTGTTCCCAAAAAGGTCTTTGGTCACTTGGATGAATTTGTAAATTTGTGCAGAGGTGTTTATTTTTGTCAAGGATACAGGAGGCGTATTCTTCTTAGGGCATGCTCTGGTTAGATGACCGGCCTCATGGCAGTAGAAACACAACTCATCTTGATAGTGGCGTTGTAACTCTTTGGGGGACATTCCTGGTTGGTTGGGCGTCATGGCTCTGCCGGCTTGGGCCGGGTACAAGTTCTGTCCCTCTTGGTTTAGACTCAGGTCTTTGCATAGGGGAAGTAGTTCCTCAAGGCTCAATGTAGGCAGGTGGTGCTTCAACAGGTCTTTCATAGCTGAATTAACATCTTTTCTGAAGATAATGTCAGCTAATTTGTCTTCAAGTTGTTTGTGAGTCTTAAGTTTAAGGAATTCATCAATATAGGCTTGGATAGGGCGGTTTGCTTGTTGTATCTCTAATAGAGAGTTCAGTGCGTAGTATCTGGTGTCTTGACCATTGCCCGTGCTCATGAGTTTGGCCTAAAATCTTGAGTAGTCAAGGAAAAATTCAACATCTTCAGCAGTGGCTTTCACAACCAATCCAGTGCCTCTCTTGATAGCATGGCAGCCACTCCCAAGATCTTCTTGGTATCACTGGTGTAGGCGTTGGTGTTGGCGTTGATTTGGAAATAGAGGCAGAGGACTGGCATTGCTTGGTGGGCTTCTTCTAAGGTGAGTTTGCCCATCTGGGTCATATCCACCTTGGTCATGGTCTGGTTCACTATCACGTTTTGTACTTGTGACTTGTTGGGGTTCTGGGGTTCTGCATCAATTGCAGGGTCTTTTGATTCTTTAGTGGTTCCATTCTTTATCCATGAGAGTATCAGGGAGGTAATTGCCTTATGGGTTTAATAAGTGATTATCACAAAAAAAGCATACAAGTTGCCCCAAGTGTTAACAACATCTTGGGGCCCAGGTTACCATGTTTTTAAAAGATTGTCATAATTTCAGGAAGCCAGGTATAGGTAGAGGCATTGGGCGGCTCAGGATGGGGTGAGACCAAGCTGGTGGGTAAAGCCCACCATAGAATGGGTGCTAACTTGATAATGTAAGATATGGATTGCCCAAGTAAGGACCAGGGTCCAGAGTTAGGGACCATGGAATCCACCATTCCTATCAAAGTGATATATAGTACTCCAAACAGTTGGGTGGATTTAGTCTCTGCAGCAGTGGGGGTCTCAATTGGGCGGTTGGGTTGCGGGGTTAAGGACAGAGTCATGGGAACATAGTAGGCAGGTAGATAATTGTACTTGTCTTTGAACAATCTTGGCGGCCTTTTGTACCACTTTCCTTCACGTCCTATGTATTCATTTTCTCTAGCCCTTGCCAAGGGGTCAGCAATGAGGATGGTCTCCAAGTTGTATTCCACATAGGCAGGGTTGGGCAGGTATTTGGTAAAATGCACAGGTCCAAAAGGGGCTCCTGGGGGACAGTATAGTGCCTGGGAAGGATTGGTAGGTTAGTCTCAAGAGGGGGTGGTTGCCTGATGGTCTACTTGAACAGAGTTAAGATTGAATATCACTAAGACTAGATAAGGTAAGATTTGTTTGAACCAAAGGTTCATAAAACTTTATTATCAAAAATGACAATGTGGTCATCACCATACTGTCAGCGCTCTTATACTATGTGGTTTTGCTTCTTTGCTTTTTGCAGGCTTCAGGTCCATGGGCAGTTTGCCAGTGGGGCATGGATCTTGGCTTAGGGTCTGGAGAGCATCTGGTCCTGGTTGGGTACACTCTGGCGGCCAGAAGTGGCAATGTTTAACTTTGCCGCTTTGGTTCACCATGTCACCTGAGCAGGCTAATTGTATTCCCCTTTCCAGACTGGGGATTAGCAACAGTTGGTGCTTATTGGCAGGGCTAGTAGGGGGTTTTGCCCCAGCCATGGCTTCTGCGTAGGTCTGGGCCCTCAGTGGCACCGGTTTGGTGGGTCTTGGCTGGACTGGTTCTGGGGAAAAGAAGCCATAATGCTTTTTTTGCTGCTGTTATTCACCATGTCACCTGAGCTGGCCAATTGCAATACTTTTTCTGGACTGGAGACTGGCAGCAGCAGGGGTTTGTTGGCAGGGCTAGTAGTAGGTCCTTTCCTAATCTCCTTTAGGCAGACCCCATCTCCTGCGTAGGTATGGGTCTTCAGTGGCACCGGTTTGGCGGCAATCTGGCAACCATTTGGGGAATTCTCAGTAGTAGGCTGGCAGGTCGCAGAGTAATTTAACAATTTGAGTCTGTGGCTTAACATATTGGCGGGTCCTGGACTGTCCTGGGGGAGTCAATCTGCCTTCAGGGGACTGGGGTTCAACTCTTGGGCTTTTAATACAAGTATTGAAATGTTATTCATGACACTCACCCACCCAATCCCAGACCCCCCAGGCCAGCACTGCCTCTATGTCTTCCTTCCTGCGCTATTCTGTCTACTAGGCATCACTCTTCCCCACCCCAATAAACTTTCTGTTGCCAAACATTTTCTATTTATATTATCTTTATTTTGAATTATAATTGTTCATGTTCTCTTTTTTTTATAGTTGGGTTTATTCTTTATGTTCAGCTTATTTCTATAAAATCATATATTTACTATGCTATGTATCTAGATACAGAACACAATTATTTTTGGCGCTTTGCACTGTCCATTGTGATAATATCAACAGCAATTTAGTGATCAGCTAAATTTGAATTAGAAAATTATAGGTTAATTGTATTTAGATAAAGTTGTTACTGATCCAAATTCAAAACCTTAATGAGAAACTTTAAGCCAATCAGGAGCCAAGTGATACAGTGATTGTTGTGACATAAAGGGTCATTCAATAATTTTTTGATGCATGTGTGCTAAATAATCTGATTGGCTGGATGTTTTGCTATTGTACGCCATTGCTGCTGTGGCAAGTTGTTGATGGACTAGTGCTAACCCAGCGGCTGGATTAGCACTAGTCCACCAACAGCTTGCCACAGCAACAATGGCGCACAATGGTAAAACATCTGGCCAATTTTATTTATTTAGCGCCCATGCACCAAAGAATTATTGAATGACCCTTTATGTCATAACAATCACTTTATCACTTGGCTCCTGATTGGCTTAAAGTTTATCATTAAGGGTTTGAATTTGGATCAGTAACAACTTCATCTAAACAAAATTAACCTATAATTTTCTAACTCTAATTTAGCTGTCACCAAATTGTTGTTGATATTATCACAATGGAAAGTACAAAGTGCCAAAAATAATATGTCAAATAGGGAACAATGCCAACGCAAAGCAAACAACATATATTGAAATGAGCGTAAAACATATACACAATGGGTAAAAAATAGGATATTAGAGTAATGTGAAAACAAACAGGAATAAACAAAGAGGAAATAGTATCAGAATAATACAAAAAATTTTGGGATGAAAGCTATAAAAACATATGGAAAGGTTATAAAAAATCAATGAGAGAATTGGAGAAGCTTTTGAAGGATCTTGACTCTGCAATTGCAGAGATCAAAGAATTTGACCGCAAGGTCAAAGCAAGAGTTAAGTCTGCTATCCTTGAAGGAGACAAAATAGACAATGTTTCCACAAAGGCCCTTATGACCAAAATACCAGACACCCCCAAGAAGAAAATTGAGTGCTTACTAAACATTCACAAGACAGTAGTTGAGGGCCTTCAATTCAAGTTCTTTGCCCTCTCCACGCTGTCCATCAAGATGGATGACCTTGAGATGTATGCCCACCTCAAACCTGCAAAGCGCACAAGAACTGAGGATGATGAATTGCCCACTCAACTTCTTGCGCCAAGAATGGCCAAGCCTGCCAAAGCCGCAGGCAAAGAGGAAACACAAGAAGGTAACCTTATAATCATAATTAATAAAAATTTACAAATACTTACCTTTTTTTGTTAGAAAACATTGACGGTGAACTCTGCCAGGTCCTGGTTCCTTTTGTCCCCCCCCCCCAATTTTTATACAAACTATGTCACTCATGTGGCCAAGCAGCTGTATATGTCCCCCTGTCTTGCGCAAGCTTGAAGAAAGGATCCATGGTACCTTTCCAATGTCAAGAGAGGCATTGGCTGAGCTAACACATGTCAAGGGGGCATCTGAGTGGGCAGTTACTGCCTACAAGGATGCCCAATTGGTCCTCCTGAACCTGGGGGTTCTCAGTGGAGTTTACACAGTAAACTCCATTGAGCTTATTTGGGACGTCCTGGCAACGCTTCCATTCAAGAATATACTGGAGATGGGCCAGGACCATGCAGCTGCTTGTTTCTGCTTCCCAGTGGAGCACACCCTATCTTACCTTCTGGACAACTTTGGTTGTGCGGTGTCAAAATTGGCTGTTGCATCTGCAACAGCCATCAAGAAAACTAAGATCCTCCTGGTAGACTTCAGGCTGGCCTGGAGTGCAGATGAGACAGGGCTCCCCTTGGTAATGGATCTTACCTTTGGCAAAACTAAACACAAAAAGAAATTAAGCGCAGTTTACAACAAACTGTGCAAGTTTACTGAAGCCTTTGCTGGGCAAAGGCTTCACCTTGTTTTTTACCTCAGGTATCTTTTCTTTTTCAGGATGAGCGCCAGTGTAGAGGACATAGACAGGGTCCTTCTCAGGGTTGACAAGGCCTGGCTCTCATTGGACGGGAAGAAGGTCCTCCTGGGTACAACTCAGTTGACCACATAATCCATGACGCCCTGGTCCTGGCAGAAATCTTTGGGTTTGCAGCCCCACCTGAAAAGCTGCTGCTTCACTTCCACCTGACCCTACTGCCTTTCATCAGCAGGTGGGAGTATTTCAATAAGGGCGTATCTACTGTTCACGGTGTGGCAGTGGAGGTTGTGCACCACCTCCATTGCAGGGTGGGTACATACTGCCAAACCCACTATAGGTGCTCCTAATTTATTCTCTACACCAATAAAAATCTTTATGCTTTAGATTATTTTATTATAATTAATTTTTCTAATGTTTATTTTAGCAAACAAGATTTGCAAAATATTCTAAAGAATGTCTTCATAAAAGCATAATAATATATGTTAATAAAATATACTTCTTTTTTGTAACTTTTACATTTAATTTTTAATATCATTTTGTTTATTATACTTCTGGGAAGTATAATAAACAAAATAAAGGGGAAGATTAAGAAGAGAATGATACTTATTGAATATG
This sequence comes from Entomophthora muscae, assembly GCA_014839935.2. NCBI lineage: Eukaryota > Fungi > Entomophthoromycota > Entomophthoromycetes > Entomophthorales > Entomophthoraceae > Entomophthora > Entomophthora muscae. Next base: position 58,663 of record QTSX02004495.1, on the reverse strand, counting down.
AATATAGGTTAATATATAGTATCATGATAAGCCACATGTTGTCCATGTACGTCATGGTGGACTTGGGTTATCTGAGTAATGTTCCTCTTGAGTCACGAGGCTTAATCAAGTTGTGTTCCATTTAGGACCTGGATTGAGAGATCCCTGTCATAGATGGTTAACTGATAATGGTGCCACCAGTTTATTAACTAGGCGGTGAACCACTTGATGAGCTGCTCAGTGATTTACTTGGGGTGTTAATTCCCTGAGAGGGAGTAATCAAAGATGTTGCAACAATTTTTATATTTATTTGATAAGAGTGTTATAAATAATTTGTGTAATCAAGTATCAAGTGTTTGGGATAACCTTAGATGCCATAATAAAAAAATTATAAATAAATAAATTGCTAACCTTCATTGATTATCCTGCTGAATGTGATTGTGGGCTTAGAAGCTTCTAAATATAAAATGATAATTAATAAATCTTAAATAGTAAATTAGAGAATATAAAAAAGTTGGACAAGCTAAGCCTTTAATTGATTGGCTGTTTGGAAAGGCATGTGGGGATGAACAAATCAGCGTGGCCATAGAATTTGGCCACAGTCTCAGCTGGGAGGGTGTGGATCCTGGCCTGCATCAAATCAAAGAGGTCCTTGGTCCCAGTTGGGGTTCCTTGCTTGACAACTTTCTTGAGCCACCCAAAGACTTCCTCAATGGGATTTAGGAAGGGCAAATAGGCAGGGAGGAAGAGAAGGCACATATTTGTTGTGGCCAATTGCTGGGGGCCCACAGCAATGCTGGTATCAATCATTGGGGATTCCTCAAGAATGTCAGCCACCTTGTGGAGGCCAAAATTGTCCAGCACAATTACATTGGTGAAGCCTGGGCTTGTGCACCTCAGGTGCTCCTGGACCAATTGGAGAAATGATAGGAAGGTCCGGCTATTGTGTGATCCCAAAATCATTTGGTACAGCTTGACCCTCTTTGGACCAAGGAGAGTCACCATCAAATAGGCTGTGGCGCGGACTGCAGAACGCCAAGGCATCCTGTCATTTGAACCTTTGGGGACATACCCATACCCATTGCACATTGACAAGGCAAATTCTGATTTGTCAATATAGTAAAACTTTACTGTCCTCTTAGCTTTGAGGGCAGTGTACGCCTCTGCATATTTTTCTGGGTCTCAACATTGGCTGGGCTTTTACAAATGTAGGGAGATACTCTGAGCTTTTTCCAGGAAAATCACATTCCCTTCACCAGATGGTAGTAAAAGGAAATCAAAGCCTCAACCAAAAAAGTAGATTTGACCATGGCCTGATTATTTGCCAGTTCAAGATGGAAGTCCCAGGTTATCCACTGGTGGATTGCCTGTTTGTGCTCCTTGGTGAGCATGGTAGAAACACGCAAGGATTTCTCCGCGGCAAGGACACAACCAGTATTGATGAATTTTTGGAAGGTCTTGCTAGCGTACTTGGGATCCACTCCAACAAGGGCCGTGGCTGCCTTATAATCACTGAATTCACACATTAGCTTAAGCAGGATGATGTGTTTGATGTTGGGGATGAGCTTCTGGGCGGGCTTTTTAGCAGTGGGGATTGACTTGTTGGCATTGGGCACAACACAGGGCATGGTTACTTGGTGTAGAAGGCTGTAACCTTTTTGATCACTAACTGTCCCTCATAAGCTCTGAAGAACTTAGACTCCTTGTCATCTTCCTGATTGCCATCACTGACATAGGGCTTATAGCTAGTATCAAGTACAGGCTTTACCTTCTCCAGCATGGCTGACGGGACCGGCTCTTGCTGGTACACAATGTCAAACGCATATGAAGTAAGTTATACCTCCTTGTTCCAACTGTTTTGTAGTAGTAACCTTGGTGGGCTTCTGGGTCAGATTGGGGACCCAAGGATTTATGCTCTTCACCCTATCAGCTTGTGCTCCTCAAACCGTCTGTGTCAGTGCAGCGTCACTATTGAACTCTCCTCTCCCATCTCTTTCCTGAGTAGGCACTTGTGTTGCACTAACTCTGTTCTTTGACCCGCAGAGGCAACTGCAACTGCGGCGCACAACAGGTGCATTGTTACTCTGTTGCTATGTTCCTTTCATTTTAAAATTTAATAAAATATTAAATAAATTTCAATTAAGTTACTCCCTAATTTTATTTTTTGCTTTTATCTGAATATGGATATTTAATTAATATTTTTTCCCACTCAATATCCCAATTATAGATTTTTTATTTCTTAATTAGTTGTTTCTGCTTTTACAGCGCCTATTTTTGAATACTCAAAATAATTTCCACCTATTTTCCAAGATTTCACGCCAAATTAAGCACCCAACACAGTATTTTTAAAATTTATGTTTCAGATATTGAGTCTTATTTTAGATACCTTGGTATCATTCTTGATTATAATCTATTGCACACACTGAGTGAGTGATTTTGTTTACATCTTGAGTTGCTATTGTGTTTTGTTTTTGGATTGAGTTTTGACTTGCCTTGCTTGGGTGTATTTCATCGCCAATTCATATAGTAAACATATGTACACCAAAAGTCAACTCACACCATTTTGTTTGTTAATTAATGTATTTTAGATTGTATTTTGAATGGTTTTTCTTTGCGTGTGAGCACTTCTTTGCTGTGTTGACTTGTTTTGCCCATTAATGCCAATGAACCCTGTTAACAGAGTGTATATTTTAACCTGATAGTTGGACTTTGTTTAAATCTGAAATCATTTTGTTTCAATCTGAGGTATTTTTGGTTGTTGCCATAGCTTTTAAAACTACTGTACCAATAAAATATCCCAATAAACTATATCTATTCTATGATATCTTTTAGAGATTTAATAAATATAGCTGATTTTAATTATGAATTTTTTATTAGCTTTAAGTAATACTATTCATTTGATATTGATTTTATGTTATTTATTGTATATACCAACCCATTCTTAGTATCATGAGCAACATATTTTGTTTGTGCATATTCTTTATCCAAGTACAAAATAATTTTGTTCTTGAATCAGCATGCCAAGTTTGATCCAAAGTACATATTTATTAAAAAATGATCACACTCAGGGTTTATATGTAGATCATACAGTTCAAAGATATATACAGTGTGATGAATTATTTTTATTAATTCTATTGCTTCTTTATTATAACTTTGAATTTTTGAAGCACTACAATAAAATGAATTAAAAAACTACAAGTGCTACAGACCAGCCAATCAGAATGGGTGTACATGTGGCTTCTTTGTGCTTGGCTCAGGCCAGAAACACCTCATTTATTGCACCCAGTTTAACTTAATGAAATAAGCCTGTTGAAAATAGGGCATGTCTTTACTTGCAAATTGGCACGCCAACTTGTGGTCACTCTAGCACCCAACCACTGGGTATCTGGTGCTAGACTGACCACATGTTGGTGTGTCAATTTGCAAATAAATACATGCCCTATTTTCAACAGGCTTATTTCATAAAGTTAAACTGGGTGCAATAAATGAGGCGTGTCTGGCCTGAGCCAAGCACAAAGACACCACATGTACACCCATTCTGATTGGCTGGTCTGTAGCACTTGTAGTTTTTAGATTTTTTTATTGTAGTGCTTCAAAAATATTAAAGTTATAATAGAAAATAATAGAATTAATACAATTAAAGCAGCCAAATTTAGCTTGTGGCATGATAAAAATCAATCATTGCTGTAGTTAAATGTACATTATATATTATAAAAATAAAAAATATGTACAAGTTAAACCAATATATATTATAAAATAAAAATTATTGGGGCAGCAAGTTTTATTGGGCAAAAAGGATTGGGCAGGGCAAACTAGTTGGCAAGCTGGATTGTGGGGGCCTTGATTGGCTGGGCAGGAGGGGTTGGTGCTGGTCACCTGGGAGGAATAAATAGGGACTAGGGCGTCTGGAGAGCCCAGTGGCAATTGAGTGCCTTGAGAGGCTTGGAGGAATTCATGATGCATGACATCATATTCAGACTCAGGGAGGACAGCAATTGGCTTGTATGCCAGGGAATTGCAAGAGGCAGCTGGGGATCCTTTGATTATTGGCTGCTGCTGTGAGAATTCAGGGCCATCTTTGTGAACATGTCAGTGACCTTCTGACAAGGAAACAGCACAGTGTGGTCATTGGCTGCACTAATCATCTGAATGAAGGTTGTGGAATTGTGCTTACAGATTGTGTCCCCAATGTTAAAAAACAATACATCCCCCCCAGGTGAAGATTGGCATGGCTGGTAGAGAAAATTGAGATGTTGAGCACATCTGCTTGAATTTTTTCAGAGGCAACTTCAGTGCATTGTTGCAACCTTGTCTCCAGATTTGCCTGCCAATGTATTTTACAATACACAGGGGGCGCTCAATGAGCCTCTCTTTGACGTATCTAACGACATGAATTCAATCTGATGGCAATATCAAATTGCGGGCACTTTCTCCTAATTAGGAGCACTATCAATTTGACCTTTTGATCCCCGCACAAGTTATTCCTCAGCTTCAATCCTTACATGGAACAAGCTACCATGCCACCCCCTTATGGCTGTGTGGCTTTCCCCATATAGTATACCAATCACAATATCCTACAATAAAACAATACCTTATTCTTATTATTCCTGTCCTTTCTATTGGACTGTTGTCTTCCCCAATTCAAATACTGAATCCTCATTGTTTCAGTTGCAACAGTGGTAGCAGAGGTAGGTTCACAACCTACCTAAAGAAAAAACTCCCCCTAAAAAAGGACAGATTTTGGGCCGTAGGGCTACTCCCCATCAAGAGACCTTCCAGCCAATCCCCAAGGGGGACATCCCCAATGGGTACATTATTTACCAAGACCAGCTAGTTCTTACAAGTGTGTACAATTATACTCCACCTTGAACAGTGTGACGCCAGCGTCACCCTGCCTCAGTTGGACCTTTCACAGCACATGCTCAACCTCCAGCTGGAATCCTTTTTGGGTGGGGTCAAAGGAGCCAACATTGTCAGTTGGCTTCACTCCACCAAAACCTGCCTCTGTATCTGTCAAGTACCTGAGCCCATGTGGGTTGCTACTGCGTCTGAGCACCTCATGGGGAATGCTGCTGTGTGGTTTATCAACTGGGCCAGTCAGGAAATTGAAGTCACTTGGGCAGCATTCAGGGACGTTGCAAAGTCTCGCTACAGCAAAACCTTCTCGCCTATTGTGGTGGGAACTTCCCTTCTAGCAATTAAACAGACTGGATCTGTTCCCAAATACCTTGCCACCTGGCAGCAAGCTCTTGCTGCTGCCCCCAAAGCCGTGACCAATGGGAACACCATGCTTTTGATCCTGATAGTCAATGAGCTTAAGCCCCATATCTGTAAGTGGGTCCCTGTAGGTTGTTGCACCTCCATCAATGACTGTTACAAGACCATTTTGCAGGCCAACAATCAATCTTCAATGGGTTTCTGCTGTACAAATGATGCTCCACCTCAACCTCATGCAACACCTGGCAGTGCCCACAACCAAGTAGGCTGCCGCCAGCCCCGTCAGCAGAATACTGGGACTAAATTCCCCCGCAAGGGGGAGCTCCAGCTAGCCCAAATTGAGGACCCAGGAAAAGCCTGGGGGTTGTAGCTACAAGAGGTTCTACAACCCCACTTGACCCTCACTATCAACCCCTCCTTGGTAAGAACCCCTGCAACTACAACGTCCACAAAGTTGAAGCCCTTGACGTCTTCCAGGTCCATAGTGACAACCCTGTGCTTCAAGCAAGCTACTCTCTCAATAAAGTAACCCACTTGGCTTATCCCTTCCGTTTTTATAGGAATCCCCACAAATTGTTGGTAGACACCAGGGCCAACCACACTATGGTAGACCAGGTGCTTGCTGATTTGCAACAGTTAGACTGTGTACCCAGCAGATTCAAAGCATTACAAGTAGCTTACTCCCACAGAGTGATAATTACCCACAAGACAGTTCCCTTCTCTATAAGAATGGGGAATGTCCAGGTTAAGCTCTCTGGGCCAATCATGGCCGGGCTCAGCCACAATGTAATTGCCGGCCAAGAATGGCTCCATCACAATTGTCCCTACATTGACTGGGATACATCTGTAATCACCCTCAATAGAAATGGGGTGGGCTTTCAGATCTATCCTGTTAGAATGAGCAAGATACTTCACAATATTGTGTTTTTCAGAATAACAGAAACAGACTTGTACAATTTCAAGGGGGGAAAACTAGACTTCAATCAATGCTCAGTCAAAGTTATCTGTGCTGAATCACCTGCAGCTCCTCCCCTGACCGCTTTATCTTCACCAGCACTTGCCACACTCCTCAAGGAATATAAGGACATGTTCAGTGTGACACTCAAACAAATACTTCCTCCCCAGGAGATCCAGCACTCTTTACAACTCCAAGGGTTGTTACCTAAAGCATTTTCCTTATACCGTCTCACACCAAAAGAAGATGAGGCCCTCCACCAGCACCTTGTGGATGCGCTTAACAAGGGCTTCATTTGCCCTTTGCTCTCTTCATATGGGGCAGCTGTCTTCTTTGTAGCCAAGAAGGATGGGTCCACTTGCCTGGTCACAGACTACTGCGCCCTAAATGAGGTGACAGTTAAGAATAAGCACCTCCTGCTATTGATTGATAACCTGTTTGACACACTTGCAGGTGCAAAGGTCTTTAGCAAGATTGATCTCACCACAGGGTACAACTAGGTCCGCATTGCACCAGGAGATGAGGCAAAAACTGCCTTCCATACACACTATGGATTGTTTGAGTGTTGTGTCATGAACTTTGGAATGACCAACACTCCTTCTACCTTCACCATGTTGATGAACAAAGCATTTGAGGAACTGATTTGGAAATGTGTGGTTGTGTACCTTGACAACATTATTGTCTCCAGTCAAGATCAAACCACGCACCACAACACCTCTGTGCTGCCCTCAACACCCTTTGGAAAAACCAGCTAAAAGCTAAACCCTCCAAATGCGAGTTTCTCAAGTCAGAGCTGTTATTCCTTGGGCACACCATCTCTGCCCAAGGGATAAAGCCCAACCCTGCCAAAATCAAGGCAATCACCAGCATGCTGCCCCCCACTGATGTGGGCCAGGTGCGGACATTCCTAGGCATGGTTGCCTACATGCGCAAGTTCATTCCCAATTGCAGGGAACTAATTGCACCTCTCACTGAGCTCCTCAATACCAAACAGCGCTTCCATTGGACCCCTGTAAGAGATTGAGCCTTTGAGACGCTGAAGCAAAGGCTCACAACAGCACCAGTACTGCAGTTTCCCAATCAAAACTGACAGTAAAAAATTGAGACTGATGCCTCTGACAGAGCCATAGAAGGCGTGCTAAGGGTAGAAACTGATGATGGCGTCTTCCTCCCTGTGGTTTATGAGTCCAGGAAGCTTACTGACTTGGAACAACACTATCTCATCCATGATAAAGAACTGGCAGCAATTGTGCACTGCGTTGAGAAGTGGCGCTGGTACCTGGAAGGTGCTATCTTCCCACCCTGCGTTCTGACAGACCACAAGTCACTTCAGTAATTCAACACACAGTCCCACTTGACACTCTGCCAAGCAGTATGGGTTGAGCGTCTATCCCCCTATCAGTTACGCATTGAGTACAAGCCTTGGAAGGAATCTGTCACAGCTGACGCCCTCTCACAACTCTACATAGCATCCATCACTGAGGATGATGGCTTGGATCCAGACTGACCAATGCTTTACCTCCATCCTGAGGCAACTTGTTATGAAGGCCTTGACTCAGTAATCATCTCCAAGCTGAAGGACAACAAAAGTCAGTTCACCATGGATACTAGCAACGTCTGCTGCCAGGCAGAGACAGGTGAGAAGACGCCTTGCATTCCCATCACTAAATGAGGTGACACAATACTGCGTTACCACTGCACCTTGGGTCACATCAGAGAACGCAACCTCTTTGAGATCATGAAACAAAAGGTTTGGTGGTTGCGTATGCGCCAAGATATCCTGGACCTCCTCAAAACATGTGTGCTGTGTAAAAAGAATACGTCCAAACCTGCACCTCCCAAGTTGGTCCTGCCCATCAAGGCCATGGAACCCTTTGAACAGTGGGCCCTTGATGTGGTTGGGCCCCCTCCCTGAAGACAGACTGGTAAAAAATATATCATAGCTGCCATCAACTACATCAATTGTTGACCAGTGGCCTGAGCGACAACTAACCACACCGCCATTACCATTACCTGCTTCATTGTCAAGGAAATTGTGGCCTGCTTTGGGCGGCCTAAGCATCTCATCACAGATGGTGGCCCCAAACTTGTTGGACAAGTCATGAAGGCATACTGCGCTAAGAATGCCCTCCAACAGATAGTTACCACCCCTTATCATCTGCAAGCTAATGGACATGTAGAACAGTTAAGTGGCTCCCTGGTCCAGCTGATTGCCAAGCTCTCACAGGAGCATCCCAACACCGCATGGACTGAATACTTGCCCACCGCTCTACTTATTTTACAAGCAAGAATTAACAGAGGCACTGGGTTTAGTCCCAGCGCCTTGGCCTTTGGGACGCCTGACAGTCTGACAGGAGTTGAACAGGGGAAGTTATGGTATAGAGTTCCCGGGAAACCCCTCTGTTGACAACACCATTCCTAAACCAATGACGTACCAAAGCCCAAGAAATTGAGCACAAACAAATTGAAGGAGGGACAAAGCACCTCAAAGCCAGGTACGCTGTAGGTGACCCCGTCTACACCCTCAATCCCAATTCTGTCAAGTTGAAACCTAACCACCTAGGGCCCTTCAAGATAGCTGCAGTCTATGACAATCACACCTATCAGCCTGAGGATGCCCAGGAAAACACCAAGACGCTTTACCACAATTGCTTGTGCCCCTGCTGCGCCATCCCCATACAAAGGTTGTTCATGTGGACCTTCCCAGATCTTCCGCAGACTCTGATCCTGGTGTCTGATAACAAGCAGGGGGGGGTTGCAACCAAGTTTCCAGACTTGTCTGCCAACGTATCTTACAATATACAGGGGGCGCTTGATGGGCCGCCCTTTGACGTATCTAACAATATGAACAAATCCAATGACAATGTTGAACTGCAGGCACTTTCTCCTAATTAGGAGTGCTACCAATTTAACCTGCTGATCCCTGCACAAGCTATTACTTGACTCCAAACCTTACATGGAACATGCCACCCCCTTGTGGCCTGGTGGCTTTCCCCATATAGTATATTAATAACAATATCCTACAATAAAACAATAGACTATTCTTATTATTCCTGTTCTTTCTATTAGACTGTTGTCTTCCTCAATTCAAATACTGAATCCACATTGGTTCAGTTGCAACAGCATTCTATTTGATGGCCTGTGAAGATTTGGAATTTTGATTTGGCTAAGCTCCAGGTGGATAGCAGGTTGGAGAGAAATTTCCTGTACCAGTATCTATTGGTGTAACTAGACATGGTTTGGTAAAATGCAGTCCCTTTTGGTTAAGCTTCTAGGAATTCACTAAGAAAGGTGCTCTCTTTTTCCTTTTTTACCCTCAAGAGTGTTCATTTTACCCAAAGTCCCATAATCCTGAACTTTTAATGGCAATTTATAATATGATATAAATATTAAACCATCCAAAATACTTGACAGGAAAATGGGTGATTGGGGCACTAATTATTGGGTTGTGTGGCAATCCAGAGTCACCATCCCACTCATCACCCGCACAATTGATCATAACTGAGATACCAACAACAAGCCCATGCATCCAGAGCTGTGCTGTGCAGGAGGCAATAAATATTCTGTGAAGCCCAAGTAGGTGTCAAACCTCAGTAATTTATAGTTAGGGTCTCTTCTGGAGGAGGTCAAGCATGATGGGGTAGACATCCTTGACCTGGGAATATATCTGCTTCTTTGGCTTTTTGGTAAGTTTTGCACCACCTCTCTTCAAGAGGGCATGAAACCCACGCTTAGCCACTGCCTCAGTGAATTAACAACAGGTGGCAATTTCTGCAAAATTTATGCTACTCTGATTAAGGCTCATAATCTCCTCTATCACCTCATTGGTTATGATTTGACGTTTTTGGTGGGCTTGAGAAATAAGGGTACCCAGATTAGGCAAGGCAAGATTTGATTAGTTCAAACTTTCAAGCAATGATTGGATTGGGATAAATGGCCACAGTTAACCAGTCTCTCATGTGTGGCACAGGCTTGGTTTGGGCCTGAACTTAGGGTTCCTTATATTGGCTGTCAAAAAAACCACTTAGTGCTGCGCCTGGTGACACATAAAACTTGGCCTCCTCATGATTTAAGTTGTGTTGGGTATAGACAGGAGACATGAAAGTTGTGCTCCCTCAATCATCATCCTGGGCTTGGAGTTGCTCCTGATATTACTCCCCAACAATATCAAAGTTCTCTTAACTAGTATAAGCCATTTAAAAAAAGCAGTTGAAATTCTTTTAAAAACAGAAAGGCAAATTATTTCTAGAGTATTGATTTTATTGAAATGTGTGCCCTTATTTGAGACATTCTCTCAGATATAAATGGTCAAAGTTAGAAGCATGTTCATTGAAAATAATTATGTGGTTTCATGAATAAATTTTGGTGAATTCACTCTTGAAAAATCCAATTTTATTTTGAGTCCCTGAAATACATAAGATTGCCATAAAGTGAGTAGTTTTGTGTTTGAACTTATCACTTTTGTGACAGGAAAATTTTTTTCTCTTTTTGTATCCTTTTTTTCCACAATCAATATCATATTTGACTTAGATTGCTTCAGAATATGACTGTTTTGCTCTTGTTTTGAATATGGGAATTCATTGTTTACTGTCTTGTTTTTAGGATTCATTTTTTGACTTTAATTCTGTTGTGTGATTGACCATTTTTGCTTTCTTGCCCTAGACAAATGTAAGTTTTATTGAGAAAATTGACCTTCAACTGGTTCCAGTTGAAATTTTTTATATGACTGGACCAATTTTCTCTTAACTGAACAATTTATGTTTATCTTGACAGGGTTTAAAACTACTGCACAGTAAAAAATTAAGACTTCTTTTGGCTTTAAAGTGATCTACTTTATATCTGTCAGGAAATCAAGATCTATCAGGGTTTAATGATCCATACTCCCATCACTAAAGCTAATTGGCTAACAATAGATGGGCCACAGCCAGGTTGAGACTTCTATTCTGGAATACGGAGAAAATATATCAAGACTGTTATAGTTCAAATCCAGAAACCACCTGAGACATTCCTGGTCTCAGGTCACAGGCCAATCCAGAAGCTTCTATAATTAGATGCTAGGCATTCTGGAATCCCCAAAAACAGACGCAAAACTGCCTTACAAATAAAGGCAGGAAAATACAAACATCCTGTTTCACCAAGAAGTGAGACAGAAGACCACCCAGGCAAATCTTGCACACTAGACCAAAAATATGACGGGGCCTGGGCTATGGATGTCAACTTAGTTGATCACAACTAATTCAAGAGATATCTAGGCTGAAGAGGATAAATCAGCAGCCTAGAATATTACCTCATTCCAAAACCTTCTTCAGGTTTGGAATCCAACTCTGGGGGTGAAGCTAGTAGCTTGGGGATGATATACTAGATAGTAAGAGTTGTCTGCAGCAAAAAAACGCCAGTCTGGATGCTAGCTGCATACTATAAAAAGTCCTTCCAAGATCACTTGGAAGGCAGAGAAAAATAACAATCATCATCATTACTACTAAGCCAAATAGTAGTAGTGTCAAGTACAATAAGAGTGTATTATTGTTACTTCAGAATCTTAAAAACCACCAAAAATGGTGTCGTGTCTCACAGACCACAGGACTCCCATATTACTTGGCTTGAGCAGCAACGGAACACAGCCCGTTGCAGCACCCATCCACATCAATTGGAAGTGCATCTGTCTTCATACAGATCTTCCTATCCCAAAATGCATAATACAATTAATAAAAACTATATCTCTTCTTCCTCAAGATCCTGTTATAAAAGTAACAGTTTCAAAACCCTGGGCCGGAATCAAACCCGCTCCTAGCCACCAGGCGGGGCTAGCAGGCAGGGGAGATTTGCCTGCACCTGTATTTTTGCTTTTCAAAGCAAATCCAGGTGCAGGAATCATTCCCACCCTGGTGGTAGCTGAGGGGCCCGCTTTGGGCCCAAAAAGCTACGACCAAGCCATGGTGGTTTTGGCTGGGCCTGGGCAGGCTATTTTTAGCTGCCCAGTAAGCCCAGATCAAGCCTACCCTCCATTAAGTAATTTGGGGTCCCCAATTAGGGACCCCTTATTAATCAAGTTCTTTGGGCTCAATAGAGCCTTTCAAGCCAGTCAAAAAATGGTGATCAAATTGGAAAAAACCCCAAAACCCCAGAAGTCAAACCTGCTAAAATCAATGACCAGTCAAGCCAAGATGGACCATCAAAAAGCCAAACAACTGTTCCTGAAAGCCCCAAAAATAACCATGAAGCAGCCAACCAAACAGCAGAACCTGAGATGCCAAGCCTTGCCACACAGATAGTATCAGAAGAATACCCAGAAGCACATGCATGTGAGTAATTATATAAATCAGAAACACTTGAAAAAGTTCTGTATTCTCATCCTTATCAAATAAAGTTTTTATGAACCTTTGGTTCACTAATCTGTTTCCATACCTATTTTTGATACTCTTCCATCTGCATACACCCAAGTGTCAGTACCCATCTACTGGGATAGATAGTCAGACTCCAGTTGATAAACCTGAAGCCTCTAACTACTACTGCCCACCTAACACTCCATTTGGCCCTGTGCATTTCACTGAGTATCCCGCCAATCCTGACCACAAACCCTGTACATTGGAATACTTGCAGTGGTACAATCGCCCAAACACACCCAAGGAACCCTACCAAATTTTCTGTGACGGCAAAACAATCACCATCTACCCTTTGATCTTCAATGGGAAGTACAACAATCCTGCCGCCTACTTGGTCCCCATGGAACTGCCCCTGACACCGAAACCAACCATCTCAACCCCCACTTATGATGCCACAGGCCAGAGTAGTCAATTCCTGGGAGTGCTTTACCTTGTGCTCACAGGATTGATTGGCTCTGCCTTGCCAGCGGCTGGACCTTGGGCTGTGGCTGTGAAGGCCCTTTCCTACCTGGTAAAGTTAGGTCCTGTCATATGGTGGGCCATGTCAGTACCTGCTTTGACTCCTCCCTCACCTGCTGGAGCTCCACGGTACTCCTGGTATCCTGACAGATCCAAAAATCTTGACAATAGCATTGCCAAAATAATACGTAAAAATCTGGCCTTTGCTCTTTTAAGTTGCTTTTGCTTTAACATCTGGTATACATATTAATATTTTTTCATTGATGTAAAGATAATACTCTTATCTTTATTTTGATAGTGTTGCAACATCTTTGATTACTCCCTCTCAGGGAATTAATTCCCTGAGTGACTTGCTGAATGATTCCCCAACTGATCACTAAGTTGGTGGCACTACTATCATTTGACCATATATTACAGGGGTCAAACATTTTGAATTCTAAGAATAACACAGCTTGGACAAGCCTTGTGACTTAAGAGGAACAATCACTTGGACAAGCCCCATGACTACCATGATGTACATGAACATTATATGGCTTTCCATGATACTATATATTATTCTATATTCATATCCAATAAAGTATCATCCTCTTCTTAATTCCCCTCTTTATCTTGTTTATTATATTTCCCAGAAGTATATACTTGACAATGGTTTACAGTGTAAAAATATCAATTTCTCATTGAGTTATTACTGTTTTACATATAAAATGTGTAATTGGTCAACTTTTCCAAATTTGAGCTGAGTTATGCTGTGACTTGGGCAGCATGTGTATTAGAAAGTGGGTTAATCCCTAAAATAATGTCCCATATGTAAAACATATTCTTTCTCAGCGACAAATTGGTGGGCGCTACTCCTATTTGAACAATTAGAGGCCTAGTAGCTTTGTAATGATGTGTTTTTCAATGGCGTAAAGACCTGTTTTAGTATATAAAATCATTAATAATGTCAAGTATATACTTCTGGGAAGTATAATAAACAAGATAAAGGGGGAAATTAAGAAGAGAATGATACTTTATTGGATATGAATATAAGATTATATATGGTATCATGGGAAGCCACATTTGTCCATGTATGTCATAGATGTCATGGGGCTTATCTGAGTAATTTTCCTCTTGAGTCACAATGCTTAATCAAGTTGTGTTCCATTTAGAACCTGGATTGAGTGATCCCTGTAATAGATGGCTAAATAATAGTAGTGCCACTGACTTAATGGTTGGTTGGTGAGCCATTTGGTGACTCATTTGATGAACTACTTGGGGTGTTAATTCCCCAAGAGGGAGTAATCAAAGATGTTGCAAAAATAAGAGTATATATTGTAGAGCCCCCACTTGTAAAGATCCATCTCAGACAAGGAATAAAACTAGCATATGAAAAGGTGTTTTTAGAATGGCTGTAATATAGGGTGGTAATACTATCAAGGTGGAGATAATCTGGGTTAATTTATTATGTAGTGTCAAGCTAAAATCATAATATATTCCAATTGAGTAAGAGAAAGGCTTAGATTTACTACAAAAATTATTATCATTATTGGATTCTAAATGCTATATTTATAGATATCAAAACAACAGGGTTGACCCCCAGTAAGGTTTTGCCCAAACAGTTCTGCAATCCACAACTCAGCTTCCCCATGACCCAAAACCAGATGGGGAAGTCAACTCAAATGATCAAAACCAGCAACAGGACCCAGTGACAATCTCAGTACCAAGGATAGATCAATTTAGCAATTCACTCATTACAAGGATCATGCCGCCCCCTGCCCAATCCAACTGATTGATCATCACAGTCTTGTTCCTCTTATAATGATCCATCACAACTATATAATTTTCATATCTCACCAAAGATAATTATCTAGTTATCAATCATTTCCCCCGTATAACTCTGATAATATAGCACATTTACAACATAGATATCCATTTATAGGGCATTCATTAAGTGATTTTGTACTAAAAACCTTATTTGGATAGCCCTTTTAATTTTAAATCAGTATGCTAACTTTTGAGCTACCTTGCTAAAAATGCTATGTAAAGATCAGCAATTCAATAACCTTTTAGTTCCTTTTGATTTCACTTAAGCAAATCTGGCCCCAATTGTGCAGGACCTTTGAGATGGTGCTTCTGAGATAGCAGGTTGCACCTTAAATTGGTACTGTTTTGGTTTCAGCTGGTTTCATCTTTAAGCTATCCAACCCTTGAGGATGCAAGTTCAACCCTGCAGGGGCAATAGTGACCATGTCAACACTTTGTTGGCATGGTCACTGTTGACTCAAAATTTGAAATCTCTTATGTTTTTTGCTAGTTGTGCTAGCTTAACTCTCATTTTTTAAAGCATTCAGGGGTGTGAACCCAGAAAACACAACAAAAATGTGGCCATTTCAACACAATTTAATATTAAGCTTAATAAAAAAACTCAATTTAACAGATTTTTCCTTTACTTTTACTAATAAAAATTAGTTTATTTTTTTATTTGTTTTCACAACGTGAAAGTGTCAATGTCAACACTTTTTAATCTGAACTTATTTTTATAATGAAACTGAAACATCTACAACAAAAAAATCCGGTGAGGATTTAAAAATATTTTTTATTGCATTAATATATTGAAAAAGACATTGTGTATATAGCTTATTGTTGAAAAGTTCATATTATAAATATATATGTGGCACTTATTCTGTCTTTAATATATTACTTGGCTTGGTGGCTAACGGCAATCCAATACTTTAAGTGTGAGTTACTATGTAAGTTACTTTAGAATTTATTATTAAAAATAATGTTAACACTCAGAAATGTTGTTTATTTGCTTGTGATTATCTGCTGGGGTGGATTTAAGCAAATTATAGTGGCAAAATTAAGCCTAAATTACTATGCCATCTCCTATAAAGAATGTTGTAAGTGACGTTGTTGACACTTTACCCTTTTCATTATTTCAACCAATGTGTTAACAACTTTTAGTATACCAAATGGTAAAATATCATATTCCCACTGCCCAATTATTATTTTTAATAAAAAAATAAAGAACTTTGATAATTTTTTAACTTATTTTCATATGTTTTTTTATTTTATTATGTTAACAAAATACCACAGAAAACAGTTAACATTTACTAGTCTGCTTAAATTTAATTAAGCATACTATGTTTTTTCATAATAATTTTTTTAAAAAAATGTTGACAGTGACAATGTTGTCAAAAATAATGTCTACAATTTTTCTAATTGTCAGTGAGAATTCAGCTTTTTTTACTAGTTGATACTCATAATGTCAACACTTTTCATTTCTCACATATAAAACTTTATGTTTTACATAATAAAATCATCTGATTTTTTGACATGTTGTATTTCCAACTATCCTCTTTTAAATTCTTTAATTTTTAAGATAAAAAATATATATAAATATAATACTTTTACATAAATCCCTTAACTTTCAACTTATTATTTATAACTTTAATAAAATGAAAACTTATACATTTTTTAAATTTTAAATATCATTAAAAGCCATATAAAGTTTACTTTTTATATATTATGATTTTTAAGTTATTTTTTTGTTGTTTAAATACAAAGCTTTACCTTAGAGCTTGTAGCTTATTATTTTAGGACAAGAACACCTCAAAGCAACAAAAGGGTACTAAGTATCCCTCCAAGGCCCCCAAGACTCCAAAGAAAAAGCCTGTCTCATCAAAGAAGGTCACTCCTAAGCCCTCCCTTAAGAAGAGCCCCGCTCACTCCACTGGGAGAGAGGAAACTGATGGTTCACTTACTGACCACAGTTTCTATAACTCAGCTTCTGATGAGGAGCCTAATAAGAAATGCCGCCACACCAAGGAGTCCCCACAAAAGAATAAGACTCCCACACATAAGGAGCACCACAACAAGCCCCCTTCTGCTTCCCCCCCACCAAACTCCCCTCCTTTCAGTTCATCTGGGGATGATTCAAAGCCCCGCCCTGATTACTTCCCTGGCTTTTGCCATGCTCCTGCTGGCCCCTGGGACCCTCTGTTGGCCCATAACATCTGCAATGTTGATGGCAAATTTAAGTTCCTTCTTCCTTTCCTAAGTATTTTCCTATTATGAGTGTAAAGGGTGGGCCAGCCATGGTGGCCAATGGTTATATTTTCTCTTATAACAACACCAACTGGGGCTTCAAGAGCCGCCATTACACCTGAAAGGACTGCTCCTGCCCAGTGCAGCTTAACACTGAGCGCTGGGACCTGGTACAACCTATTAAGGGTGATCATACCTGCATCATGCCCAATACAACCATTGTCTGTCTCCTGAAATGATACCTTGTTCAGATCATGTCTACCTCCAAAGATCTTTCTGCCACCCAGATGGCTGTGCTTGCTTGCAAATACCTCTCCCCAACCAACTTGAAGAGGGTTTCAATTCACAATCAGTTGGTCAAGTTTGTAAGTGATAGGCATCAAGCCTCCAATCCCTGCCCAAGGGCGTCACCACAATCAAAGAACTGGTCCTTACCAATGCCCTCAAGAAGAAAGAGGATGGTGAGATGTTCCTTATCCATGAAAATGGGCAGGAATTGAAGGACAGGATCATAGCCTATGCCACAACCCAAAACCTGGAGCAGCTCAATACTGCTACCACCTGGCTTTGTGACGGCACATTTGCAACCTGCCCAACCATCTTCAAGCAGCTTTGGGTCCTGCATGGGCAGTTCAATGACCAGGTTATCTCTCTTGTATTCTTCCTCCTGCCTGGTGCCAAGACAGAAGTCTACACCAGAGTCTTTAAAATTGTCTGGGATGCTTTGAGCTCCATTCCCATCAATATTCTCCCCCCTCCCTCCCATACCACCAGAGTGAACCCTTCCTCCACCAAGAAGAATGAGTCTTCCCAGGCTGCTGAGCAGCTAGCTCATGTGCGCTCACTTGGGCCAAAGGTTATAGTAATGGACTTTGAGCAAGCTCAGTTCAAAGCCTTTGAGGCCATATTTAATGGGGAAGTTTAGGGCTGCTTCTTCCATTTTAGACAGGCTCTCATCAAGAATCTCAAGAGTAAGAAGGGCCTCTTTGACAATTATCTTAATGATGGTAAAGGGAACTGCTGCTTTGCCATCACCCAGTTTGCTGCCTTGGCTTTTGTGCGGCCAGAGCATACTGGGATTGGCTTTGAGGCCCTCCTGGAAGATGCTTACATCATGAAGCACTCCACCATCTTCAAGGGCTACCTTGATTACTTTGAGAGGCAGTGTGTAAGAAAGAAGGTGACTTCCTGGAGAGGGAAGAGCGGGGCCACAGCGCCATGTGTCAGGAATCCACTCATTGGGAAGTATTTCCCCAATTGAATGGAGAAGAGCTCCCAAGTTGAATTTGATTAGAGTGAAACCTACTGGAATCCCTATCATTAACATGTGTAGAAGGTGACCAAATAGAAAGAATATTCCCAAGAAGGGAGTGAAGTGATTGAGAAGATAATAGACACTGGTGTACCCCAAGATCAACCAGGGGCCTTGGGGTGGATGATAGGTGGGAATTGAGCTGTTTCAACATAAGGGGCATGTCTTTGAAGTGGACCAAAACAATACCAAATTGAGTCTTCAGATTTGTCAGTAGGAGTTGGTTCAGGGTTTTTGAAGTCAATTTTTGCTTTCCAATAATGGATTAACACACACAAAGTCCATACAAGGAAGATGAACTTCATGTTGTTGGGGGAAGCTTTAGAATCTAATACATTGATTCATCAATTTTGAATGCATTTTTGAATGAATTTCATTTAGAGATTCAGTTTTGACCTTTGTTTCTGATGTAGCATTTATAAATGCAACTTCTGGTTTCTTAATGATTGCAAAACAATTAAAATTTGATTTCCAATTTGTGTTAGGGATGGAATCCCTTACACCATGGAACTGTCAGAGCGCCTGTCTTAAGGGGGAGATGAAGACCATGTCCAGCCTGGAGGTGTGGCACAATCACCTGAAGGTGAAGTTTGGGACCAACCCCAAGTACAACAAGTCCACCTCAAGCTGCAGGAGGAGCAGGCCCTGAATGCTTCCAAGTTTTTTGACCTGAACAACTGGGTGGCCCCCAAGAAGAGAAAGGGTAAGGACCAGGACTACCAGGAGTAAGTCCAGAAGGTGGTCAAGAAGAATCATAAGGTGGCAGAGATCAAGAAATACCTGGAAGATGTTGCAACTACTCTTGCTGGTGGCTTCAATTAGCCCAGTAAACTTTGCTTTGCTTTGCCTGGATTGTTTTTACTTTCAGATTTTTATATTTATTTATTTTTTGGATGGTGCTAATCTTTTTAGGTATGAATGGTAAGTTTCAGATACAGTTTTAATGTGGTTTTGTAAGAAATATCCTATATTTTGTCAATTTATCTTTAAGCTATGAGATATTTTCAGCTGTGCTTATATAAAGTATAGTTAATTAAATTTAGAATTTTCTATTTTTTGTAGTTGTTGTGATATATAAAAAACTTTATTTTTGTCTTATTAGAATCTCATTTTTTATGGGAATTAAAAATATTTATAATAAAGAGTGTAAATTATACAGTAAATTGAAATATATTTGCTTATATCTCCTTATTCTTATTGCTTATGGTATTTTTATTGCATTTCTGGACTCTATGGGGTCATTTTAGTATAATAATGTAATTTAAAATATTTTTTATGTTAAAAATGTTCAGGGTAAAGTGTTTTGTCAATTAAAAAAGTGCCAACATCCAGGAAACAACATTAAGTAAAACTGAGTTGTCACTTTACTATAGCGTTGACTAGGGATGCTTCAGCTCTAGGCCGCTATAGCTAAAGCGTAACCATCTAATATTTAAACAGTGTTAAATAAATATTTGATAATAGTGGCCAGGAGCCAGAAACTGACCGCAGCTGCCCGGGGCTTGGCCGGAGCAGCCCTAGTGTTGACATTAAAAGTGTTAACATTAAAAGTGTTAACATTAAAAGTGTTGACAATAAAAGTGTTAACATTAAAAGTGTTGACATGGCCACTGTCAACATTTTTAGTGTCAACATGGGCGCTGTTGCCCCTACAGGTACTCTTTCTTTCTATAAAATACTGCTGTACAGTGATGACATGATTGGATACAGAACCACATGTTTTTAGCCCCAAGGCTGTGTACTTTTGTTCCCAGAGGCATCTGCTCCCTGTAAATAAACAGAAAAGTACTGGTTCTGCCGCAACTGTGTTTCCAGACTTGCCCGCCAACATATCTTACAATACACAGGGGGCGCTTGATGGGCCGCCCCTTGACGTTTCTAACAACATGAACCAATACAATGGCAATGTTGAACTGCAGGCACTTTCTCATAATTAGGAGTGCTACCAATTTGACCTGCTGATCCCCGCATGAGTTATTACTTGACTCCAAACCTTACATGGAACATGCCACCCCCTTGTAGCCCAGTGGCTTTCCCCATATAGTATATCAATCACAGTATTCTATAACTAACAACATCTTAGTCTATTCATTCCTATCCTTTCTATTAGACTGTTGTCTTCCCCAAATCAAATACTGAATCCTCATTGGTTCAGTTGCAACAGTTCCCTCACTCAAGGCCTCTTAATTGCTCCCTCAAAGCCCAAATGAGATTAAATAGCCATCATTATAAAAGGTATAATCCTTGCTCTCTCTTGAAGCCTTTTATTTCCTCACTTGAAGTCCCCATTACAGGGCTGCACTGGATCTGAAACAATGGCTGGTTTATAAAGGAGCAGAATTTGTCTCAGATCTGGAAACAACTCTGAAAAGTTGTCTAGGGTAAAAGTTTCCTGGAACCGTTTATGTACACATTGACAGGAAGATGTTTCTTTCTGGATCTTTTTTTAATAACGGCTATACATATTTTTCTCTTGGATTCTAAAATAAAAACAACAAGGATTCAAAGTTAACCCTTTTTTTCAAAGGAAGCTTTCTATTGAAAATATGCCAAATCTGGCTTGTCCAGAAAAGTAAAGCCAACCTTGACAGTTTTTTAAAAGGGTCAGATTCCCTAAGTAAGGGGATCCTGACTCCAAAAGCATGGCAGATCAGACATGCCAACCATGGACAAACCCCTTAGGCAGCACAGGTTAATCCTCCCCTGACCAACCCATTGCAGCTGAATGATCTTTGTGTTCCATACCTCATAGAGATAGAAAATAGATCAAATAACCACAAAACCTCTGTCATAACAGTAGTGAAGATATACACAAAGCAGCAGAACAAGTGGATATGGCAACAGCAATATCAGAGATTGCTGTGAAGCAAGATGATCAGGCCTAACACCTGAAATGGACAGTCATGGATAGTATCAACAGCCTATAAAAATGTGATTAATTTCAATAAAAACTTTACCTTTTCTGATTGTAATTATATTACTCAATTCAAGGTTCCCACTTGCTTGAGACTCGGGAAGGGACGGAAACAGCAACTGTGCAAACACAGTATCACAACCCATTTTTTTGATGTTTTGGATTGGTTCACAAAACAATCCATGTGATCTTGTGTCACAACTTTTGGAGTAGGTCTTAATTTGGGCCTCACTCCATTGTGTAGATCATAAAATATAAAGGGAAAGTGGTTTTCATGGATGGAACAGATGATTTCTTTTGTGAAGGGGCACAGGATGTAAAATTAGAATGGTTCTCAAGGGTGAAACAGATGGTGTCATTTTGCGCAAGGCGCAGGATGTAAAGTTAGAGGAAGTTCAGTCATGGGACTTTATTTTTAAATTGAATTTATTAAAGCTTTACCTTCCATTACCTCACAATGATAGATTTGATCGTACCACAGTTTGCTTTAGATAATTGTATTGAAACACCAATCAAAATATTTATAAGTATCTACTTCAATTGAAAGGAATTGTTTATATACTTATGATTGGACATAACACAAAACCACATGAGATTGTGCTTGGTCACATCACAATTCATGCAGATTTATTTTGTGACTTTTGGAGCAGAGCACAAAATGTGGCAGTTGAAATTGTGTACTGCTCTCTTAAAGCACAAAACCAATCTGCATGAATTGTGATGTGACATGAAGGTCACAAAATGAATTGTGCTCAACTGACAAAGTCACAAAACCAACTGTGCCAATCAAAGCTTGGCCACAAAACCAATTGTGTAGATTTTGGTGCCCGTCCCAACCCTACTCGAGACACACCGCTAAGCTTTGGCCAACAATAACGGAATGCCTACAGAAAGGTATTTTACTGCCCGACCTGCATCTCGAAGCTTCGACTTTGCCAAAAAAAACCTGCAGTAGTTATCGTCCAAAATCTAAAGAATCTCGGGTAAGAATCAGGATCCCGGAAGTGACCAATCAGAATAGCTTCTGCGAACATTTCACCAGAAAATAAATGCATTTCGAGTCTGAAGCTAGGCAATGATTGGGGGGATCTGAGTGATGGTGTGTTTAGTGGTAGCCATCTAGAATTTTGATGCAAGTGTTCAAAGTGGGGGGGGATAAGGTTGAGGCCAAGTACAATTCTCAGATAAGTAAACTTCCGTTAGTTACTTTTCCTTGATTCAATCGAGAGCTACGGCAGATGAGTTCTGAAGGTCTTAACGAGATGGCTGTTAAGGTCCCACCCTTGAACAGGACTTTGAAGAAGCTTGAGCTTGCGCTCAGCTATCTGAGATCCGAAGGACCGCGGCTGCGATACGACGAGCCAGCAGTGGTATTCTTCACCAGGCTGGTCTCTTACCTTAAAGGGCCAGATCCCCCGATGGATCTGGATCTGATCGGTGGTGAAGGGATCTACACTCTCGGTAAGGGCCTTCCTAACCTTTTTTATTTCTCAGGAAAAGAGTTGTGGAACGAGACGGTCCGGATAAAAAACCATAGGCGGAAGAATAACCTTTCTCTGGATCTTGATCTGATCACTTCAGGTATGTTTATCCTATTGAGTTAACTCTTTTGAGCTCGTACAGTTGGATATGAACTGATCAGTAGGTCGGATAAGGCCGGTACTCAATAGTTGCTCTGCGGGGAGGCTAATTTTAGTAGAACGGCTGTTGCTATTGGACCTGTGCCGAAAACTGTCTCAAGATTTTTATGGTAACGAGAAAAAGGAATGTTTTTATAAAAGATTGTGGAATCATCGAGTCAGCTAAAGAGTGGTTGGCCAAAGCGGATGATTTACAGTCTGAACTATCTCAAATACTTCAGGATTCAGATCTTTTACGCCCTGAGTTGAGCGACCAACTCACCAAAGCTCGGCTCAAAGCAGAGTTGCTTGGATTGAAGATAGTAAGTGGAGGCCACTTGGGTCTTTATATCCGTTTTTGAGGGTCTGACTTGTTTGCTAATTTTTCAAAAAACCCTCTAAATGCTTTTACCCTTGCGAGTTTTGTTCATCTTGATTGTATTTTGGCTTAATTGCAGACAGAAACAAGTTTGGAAGTGAGCTAATAATAAATACAGGTCAAAAGAGAATGTTCCAAAGATAAAATTTTAGTTCAAATGGATAAACTTGCCAGTAACTTCACTAGTAGCTAGCTGAATATGTAGATTTGTTGAAACAATGTGGGTCACATCAGGTATAGCGTTTCTTAGTTTCTTATATCAAAGGACTTCCACGACGTCATTTCCTTGCTGCGGGATTTAGATGCTTCCCTGGCTAAAGCTGGTTTAGAAACGCTAGCCGATCTAATCCCTTTCATTGAAAAATCAGATCTACTTGAATCCTCCTATTTAGTAAGCACATCGAAATCCACTCATCTTTAGAATGAAGCGTACTTTACCTATGGTATGGCTGATACATAAATTTAACAAAGGATAGCAACTCTATTGTTCAAGGATGAGGCGATTGGAAATGATGTTAAAATAAAGGATATTGTTTCTCAAATTTACAAGGTACTTTTGGGATGTCATTTCTAAAAAAAGTCTGTGCCGGAATCCTTGATACTGAACTTTGAACTTATTGCCAAAACACATCTGAAGAGTGAACTTCCTCTATGTAGACATTCTTATTTGTAAAACTAAACCTTAGTATTCAATAGAATGTCTGCTATTCTAGAAGAGGAAGAGAATCTCCACATGTATTTACCTTTTAATGTTTATTAACAGCAGCGTGTTTAAAATCATCCACGACTCGCTGGAGGAATTCGGGTAAGTCAAGGGTTTCATCCTCAACATCTAAGCTACCAAAACGTTTTGCATGAGCTTAAAGGTGTGCTTATGGGATCGAAGGCAGCAGGGGCGGAGACGATAGAAAAGGTGGCCTTGCTAAGCTTGCAGCTTGCTCTGGATAATCCTCAATACAGCGGTTCTACTTTACCTGAGCTTGAGTTGCTAGCCAAAGGTAAGGTTTATTGTTAAATATAACCCTTCAGCATACATATTTTCTCAAGAGGCAAGAGATATGTTTCAGCTGGTACATAAGTTATTATTGGCTTACAATTAGATCTTGTGGAAGAAAGCAGACTCGTTACTACATGTAAATCCTCGTTTACTTGGCTAATCTTCAGAGCAACAACACTGAAGCAGAGAAGATTTATTACCTGTGCATTGAAATATTTGATTTCGATGCTCTATCCAATCGCAACAAGGCAGCTCTTTTATGGTATTTAAGCATTCTGATGTTATAATTGTATTGTAAACTGTCTGTGTGCAAATCGAAAGCTGGTGATGGAATGGGCGCGATGGAGGCTATCACCCAAGCTTCTAAATTTCTTCCAGACGGCTGTGTGATCAGCTACCAGCGTATCCTATTGTGCATCGAGCAGGAGCTATTCGACGAAGGTATCTGTATAATTCTCTTCTGAACTCTGTAGCGTGGGAACAGTGGTGTTTAGCCTTTAAAGCTGATGGGTTTTCAGCAGAGATGTGCTTTTCTATATGCTATTCCGTCTATGCCAAGGATAACGTGTATTTATTGTTTCGCCTTATCAAAGACTCATGCATCAAATCCGATATTCTCGAGAACAAGGACAATGCACTCCTCGTGAATTACATTCGAATCATCTTGTATTTGGTATTTGGAGTATTGGCTTCTTACTTTTAGGGCTTGTTTAGAAAAAATGCTCATCCAGGATATCGATCTTGTGTAACTATTGTAACTTATCAGCTAACTCTTGATAAAGCCAGTTTGGGACCGATATCAGACAGATTCTTCAGATAAGTAAGCTTCAACTATTTGCTTAAACGCATAGCGAAAATCCTGCTAGAAAATCTTAAACGCGAAGAGGAGTGGGGGAAACTTACGGTTGGTCTGAGCTGCTGCGGTAATGGCCTAAGATAAATTAAATTTTAGTATATAAACTTGCGGCTCTATACTTCAAAGCTATGGTTTATTCTGAATGCGACGAATGCTGCGCTATAATATCCAAGGTATTCAAATTGTAGCACATCAGCTAAGCCTAAGGATATGGATGGTGAAATTTATGAATCTCGGCCCTTCTTGCTTGTCTTCTTTTTAACGCTTTCAGCCTCATCCTTTATTCTGACAAATAAAAAGGCAAGCTATAGAAAACCTCCTAACTTTTAGAATGAAGAGACGATTGTAATGTGGTACAGTCGCCTCCAAAAGGCATTGGATTTTTTGGCATCGCTGGAATCAAACCTTCTGACAGCCGAGTTTAATCTGGCGCTAGAAAACTTCTATCTCGTCTATTTCTATCTGGCCTCGACATCCAAGCGCTGGGAAGAGATTGGAGATGGCTTCAAGGTAACCAGCTGCTTACCTCAGGCTTATATCAGAAAATGACGAGCACCCATCTTCTGTTCTCTATGGAGTTTTATAGCCAAATCTCGGGTATATCCTGTGCCTATTATCTAAATGTAAAGGTGTTTTTGTAGCGTCGCCAGATTGCCCTCGCGAAGGTAAATGTTCTTTAGTTTCGTTTAACTCTCCAGTGATTTCTGGACTGCTCAAAGTAACGTTATCTCGACAGGCGAGGCGTAATTGCTCGTTAGATGACGATACAGGAGATTTCAGCTCGGGTGGATCTGGACATTTATTTGTTCTGTCACCTTGTCCATTCGTTGGTGGATGTTACATTGAAGGAGCTCCTTCCATATCCCGGCTTGAAGCAATGTTCAGAATGGGTTGAACAGCTAGGGGAGGTGAGATGTGTTGGATTTCTATAAGCTTTAGAAATACCCACAGGAAGAAATCAATTGGCTTGTAGCTTCGATATGGAACAAAGGTCTAGACCTGATATAGTGAGTCATCAGGCTAGTTTAACTTACAGCCCTTCAAGCTCCTTGAACGACAACGAAGGCAAAAAAGTTTTAAACGTTTCCATCAAACTGTCCCGGATGCTTAAAGACAAAACCCTTTATCAAAAGGTACGCATCTCTTTAATTATTCACCCTTTAAGCTGTCGAAAAAATTCCAAGATATACTTGCACAGCATGTGGGAATTCTATCAAGTGTCTAACTCCTAAGGGCATCCCATCCTTGGTTGAGTTCCAGAATTCTTGACCGCCCTTTATTTTATTCACAAAAATAAATACTAGGCGAACTATCCCGGTTTAAGGTTCTACCAAGATGGACACCCCTTACCCTATAAAAATAACAAATTGCCTGCATCCAGATATACAAAAGATGTTAAAACTCATCTGGATCAAAGTCTATCCTATCCAAAGGAATGTTTCTTCCGTAATCCATATGACCTTGGTAAACATTCAACCGCCAAAAGTTATTTCCTATACCCTACCTATAAGCTGCAGCAATAAACCTTATTAACTCATCACCCGTGCATTTTGGTAAATCTAATCAATACCGTTGACCATTCTGGCACTCCTAGGGCAGACTAATTCATTTGCCCTGATATTCCTCTCGTTTGGCTATACAGATAGGTCTTCAATACCCCATATTAAACCGAACCAAGAGTTTAGGTATCATTGCTCTTGGTATAGTACTTTAGCTATGTGTAGAGCTTTAAACCCCGATATCCATTTTTTAAACGTTACACACTTTGCCTTTAATCAACATTTAAGTTTAGATTCCGGCTGGATTGCCATAACCAATAGTACTATAGATTCCGAACCCGATACAGTAGTTTTAAAAGCTATGGCGACAACCAAAAATACCTCAGATTTAAATGAAATGATTTCAGGTTTGAACGAAGTCCAACTATCAGGTGAAAATATACACTCTGTTAACAGGGATTTTTGGCGTTAATGGGCAAAATGGGACAACCCAGCAAAGAAGTGCTCATGCGCAAAGCAAAACTATTCAAAATACAATCCGAAATGCATTGATTCACAAACAAAATGGTGTGAGCTGACTTTCAGTGTACATATGCTTACTATATGAATCGGAGACAAAGTACACCCAAGCGCGGTGAGTCAAAACTCAATCCAAAAACAAAACACAATAGCAGCTCACTATGTAAACAAAATCACTCAAATGCTGTGTGCAATGGATTGTAACCAAGAATGATACCAAGGTATCTAAAATAAGCCATAAGATCTGAAACATAAATTTTAAAAACATTGTGTTGGGTGCTTAATTTGGCATAAAATCTGGGAAAATGGGTGGAAATTATTTTGGGTATTCTAAAATGGGTGTTGTAAAACCAAAAACAACTAATTAAGAAATAAAAAATCTATAATCAGGATATTGGGTGGGGAAACCTATTAATCAAATATCCATTGTAAGGGCCGGAAAAACCAAAAATTTGACCCCCAGATTTGAACCCGCAACTTCCGATGTAAAGCAAAAACGCGGCGACCGCGCAAACCTGCTGGGGGAATTGAACCCCACTCAAGCCACCAGGGCGGGTGGAAACTGACTCTCAAAAGAGAGATTGGCTTTAGTTTGCTTTCAACAGCGGAAACAGTTGATTTAACCAGGGCCAGTTTGCAAACTGGCCCAAGGGGGCTAGCTGCCCCCGACGGTAGCAGAGCCACCAGCTTCAATGCTACAAATGAGCTGGGTGGCTCCCAACTTATAATCAATGATTTTTACTGGGTTATTCAGCAGATCCAGTATCAACAGGGTCTGTTGAATAACTTGTCAAATAAATCAGTTCAAGTTCAAATCCAGCCAACCTGTCCCACAGAAATCAAAGTTCCTACTCCAGCCCTATCTCCCAGTTCTGATTCCCATGCCACCTTTCAGCCAATCACTAAATTCAATGCCACTTCACCCACTGATGTAATGAAGCATAATCTGCAGGAATATGTTCCAGTTTCCCCTTCCAATCAAATAAATCCTGTTAAAGAAGATTCCCAAGCCATTGAAACCCCCACAATGCCTGAAGTTTCCAACTGTTTCATTGGGTCAAGAACAGAAGAGAAGCCACTCAGCCAGGAATATTCACCAGCAGATGTCAATCCCCCCACCCAGAAGCAAGTCTAAACTGCCAAGCAACCCCAGCCCCAAATAATTAAGCTGGATATAATTAGCCACCAATCAGCTTTCAGCAATCCAACCAATCTCAAGATGAAACCAGATGAGTCAACCCCAGACCCCAGAAAATCCCCCAGCCATGAGTCAATCAACCAATCCAATGGCCCAAGCTCAGATGACTTCCCTCCACAAACCCAGTCCAAGATTCTTGGGACCATATCCTCTGTTCTCAAGAATTTCTCCTCCTTCCTCAAAGTGCCTGTGATCAAAGGTTGGACTACTAGAGCTCTCCAAGGAGCTTCAAGTAGTTGCTTCCAAGGAAGACCATATTGTGGCTGTACGACAGTCACTATTGAGTATTTAGCCAAATAAATGCTCCAAAATATAAAGTTATCTCTGTTTTTCTGATCATTGAATGCAGATAGGTTAGATTGGAAGTCTTAAAGTAAAGATTCCTGGAAACTGGATATCTATGTTCAATAAAAGAGCAGAAGGAAAGATTGGCTGAATCAATCTTGGAGACTAGGCATCTCAAAAACAATTTAATTAATCTGGAAGATTAATTAATAAATGCACAGGAATATAATTAATGAGGATTTAATTATATTGGTTAAATGGCCTTGACTATGTCAAGAGGTTTGGTTAAGGTTAACCATAGGAAAACCCCCAGATTTTGGGTTGGAAGCACCATGTTTTCAAATTCATTGGGTTAAAGGCGCTGCTGCGCTGCCTAAGTGATTTGTAAAATGCTGCAGTGGCGCCTGGTTCAAGTTTTGAAGCGTTTTAATGGGTTTTAAGGCAAAAAACCATTAAATGTGAAGATAACTAAATAAAGGCAAGGATGCCTAGGACTTCAGGGTTGATCAGCTGGTTCCCAGTTGGAACATTAATAGCTGAGTTTTGGGATGTTTAATCCACAGGGTTTTGGTGCCGGGAGCTGAGGAAGCTCTATGCTGAATTGGTACATTTGGATGGATGGAGTCAGGTGACTCATTCTAATTGTAGGTTAATTCTCATAGGCTGAGAATTACAGGGGATCTTTTAGGAAAAGATCTAGGTTTGGATGACTCAAATGACATAGACCATGTGATGAACAATAGGTTGATTCAGGAATTAGAGGGGTTTTCAGCCAAATATGCCCTGAATGGTATATAAGCAAAAACAGCTAAAGCTTAATAAAGATAAGTTGTCAATTTTGATACTTTCCCCTCAACTACATTTTAAATTATTATGTCTGCTTTGTTAAATTTTGAAAGGGCCAAATTTGGAGTACTTTGTGTGGAAACTGCTGCTGCCAGGAAAGAGGTTCCTACAAGTTTGTTGGAGGAAGCTTGGGCAAGCTTGGAGGTCACCAAGACTGTGCCTGAGGAATCCTTGGTGGAAGTAAAGGCTGCATTTGAAGAGTTATGTTCCAATTACTTTGCAAGGAAAGTTACTCCTGCCCAAGGAAAACAAATCTATGTGTGGGATTCCTGGAACTTGTTAGTAGGATGGGACAAAATATTACAGCAAGTGAAAGAAAAGGCAAATCATGAAATTGAGGCTTTAAGAGCAAGGGAGGAAAAGAGTGTTGAGATCATGGCCCATTGGCGGGATGATAACAAAGCGTTGTCCCATAAAATTGCCTCTCTGGAGACAAAGCTCTTCAAAGCTTTGTCAAAGGAGAGTGATGGGAATAAGAGTCAAGGGCATGATAATGGCGGGATGGACTAGTTGGACCTGGATCTGTCACACATATGAGTAGTATAAAACCCACTTCCCTACAATCAAGACAGACACAGACAACGTTTAATAAAGTGTATGGTCCATAGAGTAGTATTTGCCTTTCTTCCCCATATTCTTTTATCACCTTGGACAATCCCAAATCAACCAGCTCAGTCACCAGCACTTCAACTAGCAGAAACAGTAGAACCTGCAGCAATGAACTACCAGCCAGGGCCCGCCCTGGACAGGCCAACAGCTTCATACCTCCCACTCCTCCTCCAATCCCACAACCCTCTGATGAGGTTGTAGTACCTCACCTTGGTGCCTACCATCCACTTGCAGCTGGTATGCTGTATTTATCCCGCTCCTTGCCCTTCCTGTATTGGGCCTTGGTGTTGCAATACCCTGAAGGGTGGACTCCTCCCATGTTGCCTTGGTACTATACTACACCTGGCCATGGCATCCATATTCAGATAAAAGCAAAAATTAAAATTAGGGAGTGACTTAATTAAAATTTATTTAGTATTTTATTAAATTCTCAAAATGGAAGGAGCACAACAACAGAGTACTGATGCACCCGCTGTGCACCGCGGTTGCGGTTGCCCCGCGGGTCAAAGAACAGAGTTAGTGCAACCCAAGTGCTTAATCAGGAAGGAGATGGGAGAGGAGAGTTCAATAGTGACGCTGCACCAACACAGCTGGTTCAAGGAGCACAAGCTGCTAGGGTGCGGAGCATCAAGCCTTGGGTCCCCAAGCTGACCCAGAAGCCCACCAAGGTTACCTTCACCAAGAAAGTTAGAAACAAGGAGGTAGAACTTACTTCATATGTGTTTGATGTTGTGTACCAGCAAGAGTTGGTCCTGTTGGCCATTCTGGAGAAGGTGAAGCCTGTACTTGATACTAGCTACAAGCCCTACGTCAGTGATGGCAATCAGGAGGATGACAAGGAGCCCCAGTTCTATCAAACTCCTGAGGGACAGATGGTGTTAAAAAAGGTTGCAGCCTTCTATACCAAGGTACCTATGCCCTGTGTTGTGCCCAATGTCAACAATTCAATCCCCACCGCTAAAAAGCCTGCCCAGAAGCGCATCAATGACTTTAAACACATCATCCTGCTTAAGCTAATGAATGATTTTAGTGATTATAAGGCAGCCACGGCCCTTGTTGGAGTGGATTCCAAGTACACCAGCAAGACTTTCAAGAAGTTCATCAACACTGGTTGAGTCCTTGCTGCAGAGAAATCCTTTTTTGCATTTCTACCATGCTCACCAAGGAGCACAAATGGGCAATCTGCCGGTGGATAAACCAGGACTGCCATCTTGAACTGGCAAATATACAGGCAATGGTCAAGTCCACTTTTGGGGTTGAGGCTTCAATTTCCTTTTGCTACCATCTGCTCAAAGGAATGTGCTTTTCCTGGAAAAAGCTCGGGGTATCCCCCTACAATTGTAATAGCCCAGCCAACATTGACGTCCAGAAAAAATACACAGAGGTGTACATTGCCCTCAAAGCCAAGGGGATAGTCAAATTCTACTATATTGACAAATCAGCATTTGCCTTGTCAATGCACAATGGGTATGGGTATGTCCCCAAAGGCTCAAACAATGGGGTATCTTGGCGTGCTGCAGTCTGTGTCACAGCCTATTTGATGGTGGCTCTCCTTGGTCCAAAGGGGGTTGAGATCTATCAAATGATTCTAGGCTTGCACAACAGCTGTATCTTTCTGTCATTCCTCCTATTAGTCCAGGAGCACCTGAGGCGCACAAGCCCGGGCTTCACCAATGCGATTGTGCTGGACAACATTGGTCTCCATAAGGTGACTGATATTCTTGAGGAATTCCCAATGATTGACACTAGCATTGCAGTGGGCCCCCAGCAATTGGCCACAACAAATTTGCGCCTTCTCTTACTCCCTGCCTATTTGCTCTTCCTAAACCCCATCAAGGAAGTCTTTGGGTGGCTCAAGCAAGTTGTCAAGTGAGGGACCCCAACTGGGACTAAGGACCTGTTTGATTTGCTCCAGGCTGGGATCCACACCAACCCAGCTGAGGCTGTGGCCAAATTTTATGGCCACACTGATTTGTTCATCCCTGTGTGCCTTGTCAAACAGCTAATCAATTAAAGGCTTAGCTTGTCCAACTTTTTTATATTCTCTAATTTACTATTTAAGATTTATTAATTATCATTTTATATTTAGAAGCTTCAAAGCCCACAATCACATTAAGTGGAAACATATTGAAGGTTTGTAATTTATTTATTTTATATTAATTTTTTATTATGGCATCTGAGTTATCCCAAAAACCTGATACTGGATAACGCAAATATATTTATATCACTTTTATCAAATAAATATAAGAATCAAATTAAAAAAAATTAAATGTAAAGTGTACATAATAGAAGTAAGTTTTATTAAAGTAAATATATTTATGCTTATATGATGACTTTCTCTGGGATTTATTTTGCAAAACTTGTTTGCTAAATTAAGAATTATAATACATTAACTATTTTAAAAAGTAAAATTGTAAAGTGTAGCTTATATTGAGGAAGGAGATTTTTATTAAGTGTGCCTGTAGTGGGTTTGGTGGTATGTACCCACCTGGCAATAGAGGTGGTGCACAACCTCCACCACCACACTGTATACGGTAGATACACCCTGATTGAAATACTCCCACCTGCTTTAAAAGGCAGTAGGGTCAGATGGGAATGGAGGAGCAGCTTCTCTGGCAGAGCTGCAAAACTGTAGATACCAGCCAGGACCAGGGTGTCCTGGATGATATGATCCACTGAGCCATACCCAGGGGGACCTTCTTCCCGTCCAGTGAGAGCCGGGCTTTGTTGACCCCAAGAAGGACCCCATCTAGGTCCTCTACACTGGCGCTTATCCCAAAGAAGAAAAGATACCCAAGGTAAACCACGAGGTGAAACCTTTGTCCAGAAAAGGCTTCTGTAAACTCACAGAGTTTATTATAACCAGCATTAATCCTTTTCTTGTGCTTGGTCTTGGCAAATGTGAGCTCCTTTGCTGGATGGACCCCTGTCTTTTTGGCACTCCAGGCTTGCCTGAAGTCCGCCAGGAGGATCTTGGTCTTCTTTACGGCTATTGCATCTGCAACATCCAATCTCCCCACTGTGCACCCAAAGCTCTCTAGGAGGTAAGAGAGCATATGCTCCACCGGGAAGTAGAAGCAAGCAGCCGCGTGGGCCCAGCCCATCTCCGGTATATTCTTGAATGGGAGTATTACCAGGACGTCCCAAACAAGCTCAATGGAGTTTACACAGTAAGCTCCACTGAGGACTGCTGGGTTCAGGCAGACCAGTTGGACATCCTTGTAGACAGTAACTGCCCACTCAGATGCCCCCTCACCAGGTGTCAGCCTAGCTAACACCTCCTGGGACATTTGAAAGGTACCGTGGATGCAGTCCTCCAGCTTTCACAAGACAGGGGGGACAGAAATAGCTGCCTTGCCACATGATTGGTGTAATTGGCATAGAATGTGGGGGGGGACAAAGGGGACCAGGACCTGGCAGAGTTCACTATCTATGTTTTCTAAAAAAGGTAAGTATTTAGAAATTTTTATTAATTTTATTTTTTATGTTACCTTCACAGGTTTCCTCCTTGTCTGCAGCTTCAGCAGGCTTTGCCATTCTTGGTGCAATTGCTTGTGCTGTCAATTTTGTATCCTTGGTTCTGGAATGCTTTGCAGGTTTGAGATGTTCACACATCTCAGGGTCATCAACCCGGACAGACGGTACAGAGAGGGCAAAGGACTTAATTGAAGGCCTTCCACCACAGTTTTCTGGACATTTAATATGTGTTCAATTTTTGTTTTGGAGGTGTCTGGCATCTTGGCCATGAGTGCCTTGGCAGACACCTTTTCAATTTTGTCCCCAGTAAGGACAGCGGCCTTCACTTTTGCCTTGACATTGCAGTCAATATCTTTGATTTTGGTAATTGACAAGTCAAGGTCTTTTAGAAGTTTCTCCCATTCTCTCATTGATTTTTTTACTAACCTTTCCATATGTTTTTATAGCTTTCACCCCAATAAAAACTGTATTATTCTGATACTATTGCCTCTTTGTCTATTCCTTTTTGTTTTCCCATTTACTACATTATCCCATTTTTTACCCATTGTGTATATGTTTTACGCTTAACTCAATAAGTGTTGTTTGCTTTGTGTTGGCATTGTTTCCTTAATTGCCATATTATTTTTGGCACTTTGCACAGCCCCTTGTGAAAATATTAACAACACTTTGGTGGTTGTCAAAATTTGAATTAGAAAATTATAGGTTAATTGTGTTTAGATAAAGTTGTTACTGATCCAAATTCAAAACCTTAACAATAAAATTTAAGCCAATCAGGAGCCAAATGATAAAGTGATTGTTGTGACATAAAGGGTCATTCAATAATTCTTTGGTGCATGGGCACTAATTAATCTGATTGGCTGGTTGTTTTGCCAT
This sequence comes from Entomophthora muscae, assembly GCA_014839935.2. Classification (NCBI taxonomy): domain Eukaryota; kingdom Fungi; phylum Entomophthoromycota; class Entomophthoromycetes; order Entomophthorales; family Entomophthoraceae; genus Entomophthora; species Entomophthora muscae. The sequence goes on along the minus strand of QTSX02004495.1, from coordinate 24,261 downwards.
TGTGCACCATTGTTGCTATGGCAAGCTGTTGGTGGACTAGTGCTAATCCAGCTGCTGGGTTAGCACTAGTCCACCAACAACTTGCCACAGCGGCAATGGCGCACAATGGCAAAACAACCAGACAATCAGATTATTTAGCGCACATGCATCAAAAAATTATTGAATGACCCTTTATGTCACAACAATCACTGTATCACTTGGCTCCTGATTGGCTTAAATTTTCTCATTAAGGTTTTGAATTTGGATCAGTAATAACTTTATCTAAACACAATTAACCCATAATTTTCTAATTCAAATTTTGACAACCACCAAATTGTTGTTAATATTTTCACAAGGGGCAGTGTTTGGGTGCTAAAAATAACTTGTTCTGGATCTAGATACATGGTATAGTAAATATATGATTTTATAGAAATAAGCTGAACATAAAGAATAAAACCAACTATAAAAAAAGAGAACATGAACAATTGAAATTCAAAATAAAGATAATATAAATAGAAAATGTTTGGCAACAGGGGGTTTATTGGGGTGGGGAAGAGTGATGCCTAGCAGGCAGAATAGCGCGGGAAGGAAGACGTAGAGGCAGTGCTGGCCTGGGGGGTCTGGGATTGAATGGGTGGGGCTGGAAGGTGAAGGGTAGTAGTGGCAAGAGTAGAGGTAGGAGGATTATGTGTGATGGCTGCCATATAATGTTAGTTATATTCTTTGTCCATTATTGGCTGGATGGGCTGATAGGTGGCAGTGGCACAATGTGGGAGGCGCTTGTTCTTCCGTGATTGGTTGCCCATATTCACATGGAAAACCATTTGCGCATATAAGTCAGCCACCACTTGGTGACCAAAGAGAAAATTGTGATCAAGGACCCCGAGATAGAGGTTGTTGAAAGCCTGAGGGCGGCGCTCCTGGAGTGTATCTCCAATATTGAAGAACACAACATCAGCCAGATGGATGTCTGTGTGACTGGCGGGGTAGACTGAGGCCTGGTGCCCGCGTCCCTGGATGGCCTCAAGAGCAGTGGAGCTACCCTCCATCTGGTGGCTCAAGAAAACCCTGTACTTGGAATTTGATCCATCCCAGGAGTCAAGTAATCCACCAAGGATGTGGATGTACTTGTAGCCATCAGTAAAATCTGGGTTTGTCTAATATAGACAGAACCCTTGGCTGAAACAGCCAGAAACGCACCAATGAAAGTCCCCTTCTTGATCTTCTTCCTTCCTTCCTTTTTGAGTGGTGGATCTTCCTTGCTCACTAAAATCATCAAAAGCTATTGATAGCTTGTATTAAGAGAGGAAGACAATGTCATCTGTTAGACTAGCCAAGCATCAGACCAGGGTGGATTCAATGGTGGGATCATATGGGGAATCCTCAGCGCCATCCCATTGGTTACCAGCAACATTGGTCAGCACACAGACTGACGCCACCTTTCCGTGCATCCTGAGCTGCACCATGCGCTCAGAAACCCAAATGCCATGGTGTGCAAGTTGCTTCCAGACCTGGGTCAAGGGAAGCTTGGGATCCTGCTGCAGGAGGTCAAGCATAATTGGGTACGCCTCAGTGATTTGTGACTCAGGGGCCTTCTTGACCGTCCCAATCATATTCCCCTTGTTCATTAGGTTGTTGAACTCCCGCATTATGATGGCTCGGGTAAATTTCAATTGGTCAGCAATCTGATCCCAGGAAAGACCCTGTAGGTTCAGTACCACAATTTCCTGGAGAATTTGGGCAGTGATGATTTGTTTTTTGGCGCTAGGCCGCAGGAGCTGAAGCCTGATAGGCTGAGGGTGGGCAGGTTGGCTGGTGGCAGTAAGTTGTTCCAAATCAAGGTTGCTATCCTTATTGGTTGGTTGGCAGTCAGATTATGTGGGGGTAGGTACAGGAGCAGGGGTAGCGCTGGGCGCAAAGTGAAAATTGAACAGGTCAAAGCCATATGGGTTGGGGGTCAGGTACAGGTCAGCTTCCTTGTTACCCACCTCAAAGGCTTGGGTGAAAATGGGTGCTTCTATGTTCTGATCCTTGCCTCCATTAAAGCTGGCTTGGCTGCTGCTGGTTTGGTTGTTGGTGCTGTCAAAAATGTTGCTAGTAAAAACTATTGTAAAAAAGCCTAGGATAAAATCACTAAAAGTAGAAGCTTAAAATTTTATGATTTATTTTTAATGTAATCATGAGTCCAGATTTGGAAAGCTCTTAAAATCATTATATACAAATAAGGAGCCATGAAAATGAATAAAATGCCTCTGAACCTAAATTAGATAGCTGTTGATTGGCTGTTGAAATGTCATGTTTCTATTTTAGGCTGCTCATACTACACATCTTGTGTGACTCCATTTCTTTTCATGCTTATGGAATCTTGCTTCTAGATTGCTCAAATTTTGTTTCATTTTATTCCTTCTGTTGGCACTTCATATAAATCCTGATTGGATTATAATATACTCCAGAATAGCATCCATTCATCTCACTTGTTGCGTCAGTTCATTTTGTTTGGGGTTTTAACTACGCTGCTTGATTTTTGCTATAACTTTGTATAATGTGCTAGTGCTATTCTGCTTATTGGTTTACAGTTTATTTATTAACTGAAATTTCTAAATTAATTGAATCCTGAATCTTGTGCAACTTGGATTTTGTTCAAATCTGAAATCATTTTGTTTAAATCTGAGGTATTTTTGGTTCTTCCCATAGCTTTTAAAACTACTATATCAAGGAGGCAGGGTTGTCAAATCCTACATCCAAATTTTGAATCACAGTTGCAGTTTGGCTTTCATATTGATTGGATTGATTTCTTTGCATTTTGTCTAGATAGCTCATATTGCAGGATTATAAAGACGCTCTGCAAAGTTATCAAGCAATGAATGCAGGTTCCAAGGGGAAAAAATGAACCAACTGTAATCAGGATTGAAATGTCCATATCCATTGGCTGTTTTCATTAAGCTTGCTAGATGTTTTTTTAAGTTGTGGGTGTCATGGCTGGGTGTAGCATCTAACCAATGAGACTGAGAAGGAGTCCACCCATTGGGATATTGTGACGCCAAGGCCCAATACAGAAAGGGTAAGAAGCGGGATAGGTACAGCATTCCAGCTGCAAGTGGACAGTAGGCACCAAGGTGAGGCACTACAACCTCAGCAAGACTAAGGATGGTCAGAATGACCATCCCATATCTGCTGTGGTCATAAGGAATGACCTCAGCAGATGGTTGTGGGGTTAGTGAAGGAGTGGGAGGGTTGAAGCTGCTGGTCCATCCAGGGCTGGGCCCTGGCTGGTAGTCCATGGCTACAGATTCTACTGTTTCTACTAGTGGTGACGCTGATGACTGAGTTGGTTGGTAAGAGATTGTCCAAGGTGATAAAAGAATATGGGGTATGAAGGCAAATACTACTCTATGGACCATACACTTTATTTAACGTTATCTGTGTCTGTCTTAATTAGAGGGAAATGGTTTTTATACCATTTGTCTGGTCTTCCTTGGAAGCAACCACTGGCAGCTCCTTGGTGGGCTCCAGTAGTCCAACCTTTGGTCAAAGGTTCTTTGGAAAGGAGGGAGGAATTCTTGAGAACAGGGAATGTAGTCCCAAGAATTTTGGACTGGGTAGATGGGAAGTTCTCTGGACTTGGGTTATGGGATTAGTTGCTTAATTCATGGCTGGGAAAAGCTCTGGGGTCTGGGTTTAGCTTATCTGGTTTCATCTGGAGATTGGTCAGATTGATGGAAGCTGATTGGCGGCTAATATTATCTTGCTTAATCATTTGGGGCTGGGGTTGATTTGCAGTTTGGAATTGCTCCTGGGTAGGGGAATTGTTATCTGGTGCATATTCCTGGCTGAGTGGCTGCTCATCTGATCTTGATCTAATGAAACAGTTGGCAGCTGCAGGCATTTTGAGGGTTTCAAAGGATTGGGGATCTTCTTTAACAGGGTTTGTTTGATTGGTAGGGGAAACTGGAACATCTTCCATCAGATGATGCTTCATTACATCAGTGGGTGAAGTGGCATTGATCTTGTGAGTTGGCTGCAGGGTGGCATGTGGGTCAGGACTGGTAGATGGGACTGGAGCAGGACTCTAATTTTTGTGGGACTGGCTGCTTTGGTTGGAACTGGAACAGATTTAATTTCCAAGTTATTCAACAGACCCAGTTGATACTGGATCTGATGAATAACCCAGCAATAATTGTTAAATAATTGATGGGAGCCATCCAGCTCATTTGTAGCATTGAAGCTGGTGGCTCTGCTACTGTTGGGGGCTTCTTGCCCCCCTGGGCCAGTTTGCAAACTGGCCCTGGTGATTTTAACTGATTCTGCTTGTAGTAAGAGTATTAAAACCAATCTCTCTTTTGAGAGCCAGTTCCCACCCGCCCTGGTGGTTTGTGGGCGTTTCAAATCCCCCAGCGGGTTTGCGCGGTTGTCCACGTTTTTGCTTCCCAGCAAAAATTGCAGGTTTGATTCCCGGGTTGGTGATTTTGGGTTTTGCGGCCCTTACAGTGGGGCTGTCAGATCCATGAACCAAATTTCAAATCAAAAATGAATGCTACTAGTAAACTCAAAAAAAATTGTAGGAACTGGAATCCAAATTAAATGTACAGTAAGCACACAAGGAAACACCAACCCAAATCAAGAAGCTCCACCACAACTAAAATCAAATGAAAAGTTCAATCTTGATAACCATGTTTAGACATAAAGAGATTGAACTTTAAAATTATCCAAACCCAGAAAGAATATAATATTATACACTTAAAATCACAGATATAGAAAGTATGTTACTATTCAAGGCTAAATCAAGAGAAAACAACTACCCATAACTAAACCAAAAATCTAAATAAATACATATTTGACCTAAAATACACTTTTTTATTTTTATTGACCAACAATTGCATTCCCAACCAGCTCACGCAACAGGCTGCATTGCAGCCTGTCCAAGAGGATGTCCCAGAGGGTCCAAGAATAGACCTGGAACAAAAATTGAGCAGGTTGAGGCCAACACACAGGCCTCCCAGGGTATCAGGGCCAGCCAACCACCTCCCACATCACAAGCCAGGAATAGCAGCTTAAATCCCAGACAGAAGCCACTCTCAAGGCCTGCAACTAAAGTCTCCCATATCAAGGTCATTGGCAACAATTAGGCTACATAAACCTCAACTATTTACCCTGTTGTAACATGTCCCTGCACTCTGGATCCAATAGTTGCCACTTTCTGCCCTGTGGTTTTGACACCTCTTATGAGCCTTTGGCTACAACTGAGGAGCCACATGTGCCTGCTGTGTATTCCAAAATCAGCGGCAATACTGCCAGCAATAGCAATACCACCTTCTAAACAAAGGTCTATATATGTGTATTGACCCTGATAGCTTGGATGCTGCGGTACCCATCAAGGGCTGACATTGGTTGACATACAGTGAGTGTGAAGCTCTCCTCACCTTCCTGGAAAGAGGGATGACAGTTTGGGACATTGTGTCCTGATCTGGTGCTACAACCAGATATATTGTTGACCTCAATACTGGGAATGTGCTGCCACTAAACTACCAAAATCCCAAAGCCCAGACAGCCGCCCAAGCTCCTGGGGCTGTAGCACATTGATGCAAACAAGTTTTGGCTAGCCAAGGGTTGCCATCTGGACTCTCTCTCTGTCCAGCCTATGTGAGCCACAGCGTTCAGGCTTTCTGTGTTTCCAAGACACTTGTTTACACGGCCATGATTGGTTTGGGCTTCTCAGGAAAGCATTGGGGCTTCTCTGTACAAGTGAAACAGCCAGAAGATGATTGAGGATTGCCGCGTTTATGCAAGACCTATCTGGCCCTAAAGCAGACTGGGGATGTCCAGTTCTTCTACATGGACAGATCATTGTCTCCCCCCTCACTCAGAGCTAGGCATGGGTGGGTGGATAAGGGGTCCAAGGATTGTGTAGCACTCGTGCATCTATCCAAGCCCAAACATATTCCATGGTAGCGCTTCTTGGCCCCTGCAGTTTAGACCAATACCAGATGATCAAGGGTTCCCACAATAGCCGGGCATTCCTTAATTTTCTCCAAACTGCCAAGGGGTACCTTCATATTAGTTATTGTGGCACAACCAGCATTGTTGTGTTGAATAATTTTGGGCTCCACAAAGTGGATTGGGTAGTGTCTGAGTCCCCTTATTGATAAAAATAGCTGTGCCTCCAGCCAGCGCCTTGCTGGCTGCTCAATGAGGCTCATTTTTCTCCTACCATATTCTCAATCTCTAAATCCAATTGGGGGAATTCATATGGATTAAGAATAAGGTGAGAAAGGCCTCCCTCAGGATACAGAAGATCTATTCAATATTCTCCAAGATGAACAATTCTTGATGCAGCTGGATGTGCTGGCAGCGTTCTATGAGCGCTCAGAGTCCTCTCTCCCTAAAGCCCTTGTTTCCAAGCCAATCAAATAAAAGGGTATCCCTGGCCTTATTTTTTATAAATTTATCTATGCTATTTTTAATAGGGCTTGGAAAATAGCCTTTAATGTTATAATGACCTAGCATTGGTTTGTACTCCAGGTATTAAAAGCTTCAGAGGTCATTTGGATATAAATGAACATATCAGATGTGGGGCATCAATTTTTATTATAGCACACCAAATTTCTTATAAACAGCAGTGTTGACACTTGACTAAAATTTATAGGGCCAAACATGCTTTTTTATCCACACAGATGTGGATCCTTTATTGGCATGATGGCAAGTAATTAAAAACCACAGATCTGAACCAGTGAGTCATTGACCAATCTTTGTTGATTTAGTGCCACCAGAGCCATCCAATATTAAAACCAACCATGTTCACCTATTTTTTATTGATTATTACTTACAGCACATGTTAATATTGGCTAAAGCTATTTAGCAAATAATATTCAAAAAGGGATAGATTCACATTCTAAACAAGTCAACAATTGAATCATAATTAGTGGGCAGTCAGTATTGGTTAAATCAAGTCCATGTCCATTTAAAAATTTTGTATCTAAACCTGGAGTTTAAGCAATCATTTAATAAACAACTTTGAATACAGATAATCTAACTGGCTAGTTTTTAAGTTGACGCAAGTACTGTTTCAGTACTATCTAACTATTTTTGATATTAATAACTAATTTAAAATAAAAATAAGGTTTCAAAGGAAGAAATATTCATTAAAACAAATGTCAATGCAGGGGGAAGGGAGTCATTTGGGGGAATTATACCCCAAATTATTATTTCCTGCAATTGCTTCTAATTGTGACCACATGCTCTTCTGTACCTGGTTGTCAGTGCACATAATGCCCTAGACAATCAGATAGCCTGCTTGGATAGAGCACAAACAACAGTGTGAAAGCCATTCCAACTGCCTTTCTAGAAGGAAAACCCCCTTTCTGACCATTAATGGCCAGGGGTTTGTGAGGCCCACAAGCCTCAAATCCCTGGAGCCAAAAGCAAACACAAAATTGGGTCCCTTTGCTATCAGGAAATGGTAAATTGGGGAAAAAATCACTAAAATCATTTGATCAGGCGCTCAATTGCACACGGGTTCTAATATTAGCTGTGGCACCTTGACATGCTGCAGCCAAACCAATGACCATAAAGAAACAGCCAATGTCTTATCCTCTCTAGGTCCCAGTGTGCAATTTCCAAAACATTTTGCAAGTGTCACTGAAAATGATGCCACCAGGCCTCTGGTGGCACAAAAGGCTAAGTATCCCACAGTAAGTATAAATAGTGAGGAGTAGAAGCATTCCTCACGGTTGATATCTTAAAATAAACAACTTTATGCCCAGGACCTGTAAGTTTCTTGTAGGAATTATCTATTTTTGCACCAATATAATCATTCTGTTTTCATTTATTTGTGAAATCACTACAAAATACAACCAAGCCTATCTGTTCCCTCCTGTTTCTGCTCCTATCACTTTGGTTAAGCCATCTTGCGCCTTTGTCTTGGAGTTTTTCCATCCTCATCACCCAGATCTTCCTCCTGGCCACCCTAGAGTGACCATTCCGCCTACCATGAAGGAGATTCCTCTCACTCCCCCTGCCCAATGTGCCTCCTGCCCAAGACTTTAGCAAGTTGGGGTTTGTTTACATCACAGTAGTGGGGCTGGCCAATCAGGTTGTGCCCCATACTGTAGGTTGGCGTCCTCTGGCTACAGCTGTGAATTACCTTGTCAGGATAACACTAATTGTATACACGGCCTTTCAGGCCCAGCCTGCCTCTCCGGTGGGAGTCCAGTTGGACTCTGGTATGGGCTGTGACAGTATGTCAACCATAACAAAACTAGTAACCATGGGCCCCTATTCTCTTTGATTATAGGGGCATCTTGTATGCTTTTATTTTTGACCTCAGCTTACTACATAAGACAGTATATGACCAAGAAGCAAGAAATAAACAAAAGCCAAGAAGGAGTTGTTGTCAAACCATCCCAAGTTCAGACTGTGACAATCTCTATCTCAAACCAAAATGCTACTTCCCCCACAAACCTTCCTGACCTGCCAAAAATGGATTTGGCTGGTTTCATAAAAGGAATGATAATGATAAACACCCTGCTCTGTGCTCACCCCAAGAGCTTCAGAGACAACACTCAGAAGGTTATGATGGTGGTTGCTCAACTAATTGATGATGCCATAGAGACCTTCCTGACCAGCCTAGAGGAAGACCTGGACCTCATTTTGACCTATGACCAATTCCTGGAGAGAATGAACTCTGCAACCACCCCTGCAGGGGCCAAGATCTAAGCCTACATGGGGCTCATCCTCCTGACACAGGGAAGGGACAACATGGAGACCTACATACAACAATTCCTACGCCTGGCAGAGGCTGTCAAGTTCCCTGACAATATATCTGGGTTACACTTCAGAAACAGTTTGAACCCACACCACCCCAGCCTAATGAGACACCACCAATGCAACTTCCCCCAAATATAAGCTCCTGACAATTGCCAGAGGCATGTACTTCACCCAACCACAAGGATACCACACTGGACAGCCCTGGAATAACCGACCTCCTGGTGCTAGTAGGCCTTGCTTGAAAATGACCCCAGAAGAGTACCAACGCCATGTCAGAAGTGGGCTAGGCTTCTATTGCCACCAGAGTGGCCACTTATCCAAAGACTGCACTAGCTGCTCCAACATAACCCAAGGAGCCATCATTTCAGAAAAAAACAATTCTTCCTATTCCTACCCTATCATTGACACTATTTTATGCTACCATGACCATGAGGTGAACACTGTAGCCCTTCTAGAAAGTGGGATAACACTCAATTACATGGAACGTAGCATAGCTAAGAACTGGGTGTAACATTCCAAGGAAACTCTCAAATGGTAACCTTGGGCAACAAGACAACAGACCTATCACATTAATGCAAAGATTGTGTCTTCCTGAAGTTAAATGGGAAACTCATGCCTACCAGATTTTATGTCATATAGAAGCTTCCCAAACCTGTAGTGATAGGCTTTGAATGGTGGGTTGACCACCAACTGAACTTATACTATAAGAACCATCAGTTGAGTGTCACTCATGAGGGCCAAACCTTAGAGGTCCCATGCTTGAACCCTAAGCAAACTTCAGAGCTAAACAACATCACCATGGAATCTTGCAAAGCTGAGATCCTAAAATGTTTGAAGCCTTGGGAGTCTGTCTTCTCAGAAGAAGAAGCCATCACCTTGCCTAAACACAGTCAGTTTGACCACACCATTAATCTCCTCCCAGAAACCCACCCTAAACATGGACCTGTTCACAGTTGCAACATGAAGGAACAAGTTGCCTTAAGAGAGTACCTGGACAAGATGTCAAAGAAGGGATACATATGCGTCTCTAAATCTCCCTGTTTTTCCCCTTTACTGTTTTTTGAAAAGAAGGGTGGTGACCTACGTCCTTGCGTGAACTACCAGGACCTAAAAGGCATCACTGAAAAAAAGATACCATGTATCTAATGCTGAAGACCTTTCAGACCAGCTTTCAGGAGCCAACATCTTCTCAACAATTGATTTGAGGGATGCCTTTAACCAGATCCGTATCAGGCCTGTTAATTAATGGAAGGCAGCTTCTAAGACCAGGCAAAGTCTTTACAGATACCTGGTTATATTTTTTGGGCTGTGCAATGCACCCAACACCTTCCGAACTATGGTGTACGTGCTCTTGGGAGGACTCAAAGACCAGTGCTGTATAGCTTACTTAGATGACATCCTTATATACAGCCGCACCCCTGAGGAACATGTCAAAAATCTTCAAGCTGTCCTACAACAATTCAAAGAACACAAAATATTTTTTAAAATCCAAAAATGTGAGTTCTTCCAAGAAGAAGTAGAGTTATTGGGATGTAATGTGCTAAAAGGAGGATTTTCTATGACATCCAATAAAATAGAGGCTGTGACATCATGGCCTGAACCTAAGAACTGCAAGGAAGTCAGAAGCTTTCTGGACTGGCAAACTTCTGCTGGGAATTTGTCAAAAAAAATTCTTCAATCTGCTTGCCTTTGACCTGCCTCTCCTCCAAGAAACACCCCTTTGTGTGGGATGATGCCACCAGATTTGCCTTTGAGTTGCTAAAGACAGCTTTAGTGTCCGTCCCTGTCCTGGAAATGCCAGTTTACAACAAACCCTTCATTGTGGAGAGACACTTCTGACTTTTCATTAGGGGGTGTTGCTTCAGGAGGGCATGATAATAGGCTGCATCCTGTAGCTTACTACTCAAGGGAGCTCACTCCACCTGAGTTGAACTACCCCATCTATGATAAAGAGATTCTTGCTATTATCCAGTTTTTAAAACATTGGAGAAGATACTTGTATGGCGCTAACCACCCAGTGAGAATCATGACTGATCATAAGAACCCAAAATACTTCTTCAAGCTGCAACAACTAAACCAGTGCCAAGCTATATGGGCCCTATTCCTAGCAGATTATGACTTATAAATCAGCCACAAAACCAACAAGATCAACATTGTACCTGACGCCCTGAGCCAAAGAGAAGACCTTTTTTCTAGTGCCAAAGAGATTGAGGAATTCAACACTAAATCTTTACTGTCCCTCAACATGATTGAACCAATGCTCCTATTCCTGGGACTAGCCAGTAGAAGAGAAGAAATCTAACTGGCTCAGACCTTAGACAAGAACTGAATCTTCATCATGGAAGACTTAAGTAAATACATCAATAGTCAATACTACCAAACAGATTACTCCTTACATGGAAGCACCCTACAACTACATGGATGCACCTACATACCAGAAGGCCCACTGCGCTTGGAGGTATTGAATGAATACCACAACTCCCCCATTTCATGACACCCCAGTGTACAAAGACTCTCAAAGGAATTCAGAGAGCCTACATGTGTCCCAGGATGAAGCCAGAAGTTAAAGTATACCTCAGTAGTTGCAAGACATGTAGAAGCACCAAGCCTAAGAAAGGAAAGTCAGAAGGATTACTACAACCCCTTCAGATTACAGAAGGCCCTTGGAAGTTGGTATCCATGGACTACATTGTGGAGCTGCCTAATTCAAAGGGATTCAATGCCATCTTTGTAATTGTTGATTGTTTCACCAAAATGGCTCACTTTATCCCAACAACAACCAAATTAACTGCAAAGGAAACAGCCACCCTATTCAGGAACTGAGTATTTATGAACCACAGACTCCCACAAGAAGTGTTCTCAGACAGAGGCCCACAATTAACCTCCAAGTTTTGGGTCCAATCCTAAAGGACTTGAGAATAAAAAGATTATTGTTCACTGTATGCACCCCCAGAGTGACAGGCAGACCAAGAGAGTAAACCAGGTCCTTGAACAGTACTTAAGATGCTACATAAACTCTGAACAAAACAACTTGGTAACACACCTACCAATGGCTCAGTTTGCGTACAACAACCATTACCACAGCTCCACCAACATGTTTCTCTTCAAGGCCAACTACAGATTCAACCCCAAATAAAACGCCCCTCTCACAGAGGAAGCTGGCAACCCAGAAGGACAAGACTGGGTCAGCAACATCCACACGTGCCAAGAAGAATGTGCCTAGAACCTGAGAAGAGCAGTATAATTATACAATGATTTTGCTGACAAGAAACAAAGCCCTTGACCCCAATCAAAGTAGGAGACCTTGTGTACCTCAGCGCAAAGAACATCAAGACCACTTCCCCTTGCGCTAGCTTGAGCCCCCAACAAACAGGTCCCTACAAGGTCTTACAACACATTGGTGCTGTAGCATACCAATAAGAACTACCCCCAGATGAAAGATTCATGATGTATTCCACCGCTCCTTGTTATCAAAAAAGAAAGGACTTTCTCTCCTGCACTAGTTAGTAAGAATGGCTCCCCCACCTGTCAAAGTAGGAAGCTTCACAGAACACAAGGTCAAAGCTATCTTAGGACACAAACTCTGGTATCAAAAACCTCATTTCCTGATCAAATGGAAAGGGTACCCAAATGAAGAGAATACTTGGGAACCAGAATCCAACCTGGAGAATGCTGCACCTTGGCTGAAAGAATACAAGTCTCAGAATAAAAAGTCGTGTTCTGCAAGCTCAACTATGGTATGGGATGATGTCAGGGCCCAGAATGCCATAGAAAATCAGCTAGCCTTCCTATAGATAAAGCAACCAACAGCATGAGAAACATAACCAACTTCCTTTCCTGGAGGAAATCCCCTTTCTGATCATGAATGGCTTGGGTTTTGCAAGGCCCACATGCCACAAATCCCTGGCATCAAATTTAAACACAAGTTTGGGCCCATTTACTATTGGGAAATGGTAAATTGGGAGGGTAATTGTTCAAATGCAATCAGGTGCTTGATTGCTTGCATGTTCTAATAATAGCTTTGGCATCTCAGCATGATGCAGTCAACCCAAGGTTCATGTTATACCAGCCAATGCCTTTTCCTCTCCAGGTCCCAGTGTGCAATTTCCAAAACATTTTGCAAGTTTCACTGAAAATGATACCACCAGGCCTCTGGTGGCACAAAAGGCTAAGTATCTCACAGTAAGTAAAAATAGTGAGGAGGAGAAGCATTCCTCACGGTTGATATCTTAAAATAAACAACTTTATGCCCAGGAACCATTATTTTCTTGCAGGATTATCTATTTTTGCACCAATATAATCATTCTGTTTTCAGCTATTTGTGAATCCACTAAAAAATACAACCAAGCCTATCTGTTCCCTCCTGGTTCTGCTCCTTTCACTTTGGTTAAGCCACCTTGCGCCTTTGTCTTGGAGTTTTTCCATCCTCATCACCCAGATCTTCCTCCTGGCCACCCTAGAGTGACCATTCCGCCTACCATGAAGGTGATTTCTCTCACTCCCCCTGCCCAATGTTCCTCCTGCCCAAGACTTCAGTAAGTTGGGGTTTGTTTACATCACAGTAGTGGGGCTGGCCAATCAGGCGTGCCCCATACTGGAAGTTGGCGTCCTCTGGCTACAGCTGTGAATTACCTTATCAGGATAGCACCAATTGTGTACATGGCCTTTCAGGCCTGGCCTGCCTCCCCTGTGAGAGTTCAGCCAGACTCTGGTATGGGCTGTGACATTCATTGTGTAAAGACCCAGTATAGCCCTGCATGATTTTGTCAAGGCCAGAGAACAGCTTGTTTATTTGGCTATTGAAATGTCATGGCCGGGTGTAGTATCATACCAAGATAACACCGGAGGATCGCATCCTTCAGGATATTGCAACACCAAAGACCAATACAGGAAGGGCAAGGAGCAAGACAAGTACAGCATACCAGCTGCAAGTGGACAGTAGGCACCAAGGTGAGGCACTACAACCTCAGCAAGACTAAGGATGGTCAGAATGACTATTCCATATCTGCTGTGATCATAAGGGATAACCTCAGCAGAAGGTTGAGGGATTGGAGGAGGAGTGCAAGTGATGTAGTTGCTGGTCTGACCAGGGCTGGGCCCTGGCTGGTAGTCCATGGTAATAGGTTCTACGGTTTCTACTAATGGAAGTGCTGGTGACTGAGCTGGTTGATATGGATTGTCCAAGGTGATAAAATAATATGGGGAAAGAAGGCAAAGACTACTCTATGGACCATATACTTTATTAAACATTGTCTGTGTCTGTCTTGATTGCAGGGAAGTGGGTTTTATACCACTCATCTGGTCTTCCTTGGAAGCAACTACTGGCAGCTACTTGGAGAGCTCTAGTAGTCCAACCTTTGGTCACAGGCACTTTGGGAAAGGAGGAGGAATTCTTGAGAACAGGGAATATGGTCCCAAGAATCTTAGACTGGGTTGGTGGAGGGAAGTTCTCTGAGCTTTGGCCATTGGATTGGTTAATTGACTCATGGCTGGGGGGAGTTCTGGGGCCTGGGTTTGGCTCATCTAGTTTCATCTTGAGATTGATTGGATTGCTGGAAGCTAATTGGTGACTAATTATATCTGGCCTAATAATTAGAGGCTAGTATTTCTTGGCAGTTTGGACTTGCTTCTGGGTAGAGAGATTATTATTTTCTGGTGGATACTCCTTACTGATTGGCTTTTCTTCTATTCCTGACCCAATGAAACAGTTTGAAGCTGCAGGCATTGTGGGGTTTTTGATGGCTTGAGAATCTTCTCTGGCAGGATTTATTTGATTGGTAGGGGAACTAAAACATCTTCCTGAAGATGATGCTTCATGACATCAGTAGGTGAATTGGCATTGGGTTTTGAACTGGAAGGTTGGATGGGGACAGGAGCCTTAACTTCAGGGGAACTGGTTGGCTGGGGTGGGACTGGGACTGGTTTACTTGCCAAGTTAATCACCAGACCCAGTTGATACTGGATCTGCTGAACAACCCAGCAAAAATCATTTATTGTTAGATAGGAGCCACCCAGCTCATATATGGCATTGGAGCTGGTGGCTCTTTTACTGTTGGGGGCCGCTAGCCCCCCTGGGCCAGTTTGTGAACTGGCCCTGGTTGTATCAACAACAAAAGTTGTTGAAAACAGATTGAAGCTGATCTATATTTTGAGAGTCAGTTTACACCTGCCCTGGTGGCTTGTGGGCGGTTAAAACCCCTAGTGGGTTTGCGTGGTCTCCTGGGTTTTGCTTTACAGCAAAGGTCAAGGGTTTGACTCCCAGGCTCAAATTTTTAATGTTTGCAGCCCTTACAGAAAGAAGAAGACTTAATAAATTTTTATTAAAAAAAGAACTCAATACAGTAGTTTTAAAAGCTATGGCAACAACCAAAAATACCTCAGATTTAAACAAAATCTAACTATCAGAAAAAAATAACGCTCTGTTAACAGGGTTTATTGGTGTTAATGGGCAAAATGAGTCAACACAGCAAAGAAGTGCTCACACACAAAGCAAAACTATTCAAAATACAATCCTAAATACACTGGTGCACAAACAAAATGGTGTGAGTTGACTTTTGGTGTACATATGTTTACTATGTAAATTGGCAACAAAATACACCCAAGCGCAGTGAGTCAAAACTCAATCCAAAAACAAAACACAATAGCAGCTCACTATGTAAACAAAATCACTCACTCAGTGTGTGCAATGGATTGTAATCAAGAATGATACCAAGGTATCTAAAATACAACACGAGATCTGAAACATAAATTTTAAAATATTGTGTTGGGTGCTTAATTTGGCCTAAAATTTGGGGAAATGGGTGAAAATTATCTTGGGTATTTAAAATGGGTGTTGTAAACCCAAAACCAACTAATTAAGAAATAAAAAATCTATAATTGGTATATTGGGTGAGAAAAATATTAACCAAATATCCATATTCAGATAAAAAGCAAAAATTAAAAACCAGTGTATACCTTAATTAAGTTTTATTTTATATTTTACTAAATTTTAAAATGGAAAAAACACAACATCAGAGTACCAATGCACCTGTTGTGCACTGCAGTTGCAGTTGCCCCCTCAGGTCAAAGAACAGAGTTAGTGCAACCCAAGTGTCTACTCAGGAAGGAGACGGGAGAGGAGAGTTTGATAGTGACGCTGCACTGACACAGACGGTTTGAGGAGCACAAGCTGATAGGGTGAAGAGCATAAATCCTTGGGTCCCTAAGCTGACCTGGAAGCCCACCAAGGTTACCACAAGAAAAACAGTTAGAAACAAGGAGATATAACTTACTTTATATGTGTTCAACGTTGTGTACTGGCAAGAGTTGGTCCCATTAGCCATGCTGGAGAAGGTGAAGCCTGTACTTGATACTAGCTACAAGCCCTACATCAGTGATGGTGAGCAGGAAGAGGACAAGGAGCTTGCTTTCTACTGAACTGATGAGGGACAGTTAGTGCTCAAAAAGGTTACAGCCTTCTCAACAAGGTACCCATGTCCTGTGTTATGCCCAATGCCAATGAGTCAATCCCCACCGCTAAAAAGCCCGCCCAGAAGCGCATCAATGACTTTAAACGCATCATCCTGCTTAAGCTAATGAATGATTTTGGTGATTATAAGGCAACTGCGGCCCTTGTTGGAGTGGATCCCAAGTACACCAGCAAGACTTTCAACAAGTTCATCAACACTGGTTGAGTCCTTACCGCAGAGAAGTCCTTACCGCGGAGAAATCCTTGTGTGTGTCAACCATGCTCACCAAGGAGCACAAATGGCAATCTGTCATTGGATAACCCAAGATTGCCATCTTGAACTGGAAAATATACAGGCCATAGTCAAATATACTTTTGGGGTTGAGGCCTCAATTTCCTTTTACTACCATCTGCTCAAAGGAATGTGCTTTTCCTGGAAAAAGCTCAGATATCCCCCTACAATTGTAATAGTCCAGCCAACATTGACGTCCAGAAAAAATACACAGAGGCGTACACTGCCCTCAAAGCCAAGAGGATAGTCAAATTCTACTATATTGAAAAATCAGCATTTGCCTTGTCAATGCACAATGGGTATGGGTATGTCCCCAAAGGCTCAAACAATGGGGTATCTCAGCGTGCTGCAGTCTGTGTCACAGCCTATTTGATGGTGGCTCTCCTTGGTCCAAAGGGGGTCAAGCTGTACCAAATGATATTGGGACCTCACAATAGCCAGACCTTTCTATCATTTCTCTTATTGGTCCAGGAGCACTTGAGGTACACAAGCCCAGGCTTCACTGATGTTTTTGCTGGATAATGTTGGTCTCCATAAGGTGGCTGATATTCTTGAGGAATTCCCAATGATTGACACTAGCATTGCAGTGGGCCCCCAGCAATTGGCCAATGCAAATTTGCGCCTTCTCTTCCTCCCTGCCTATTTGCCCTTCCTAAATTCTATCAAGGAAGTCTTTGGGTGGCTCAAGCAAATTGTCAAGCAAGGAACCCCAACTGGGACCAAGGACCTCTTGATTTGCTGCAGGCTGGGATCCACACCCTCCCAGCTGAGACTGTGGCCAAATTCTATGGCCACGCTGATTTGTTCATCCCTGCATACCTTGCCAAACAGCCAATCAATTAAAGGCTTAGCTTGTTCAACTTTTTTATATTCTCTAATTTACTATTCAAGATTTATTAATTATCATTTTATATTTAGATGTTTCCAAGCCCGCAATCACATTCAGCAGGACCATCAATGAAGGTTAGTAATTTATTTATCATTTTTTATATGGCATCTAAGGGTATCCCAAACACTTGATACTGGATTACGCAAATATATTTATATTACTTTTGTCAAATAAATATAAAAATCAAATTAAAAAAGTTAAATATAAGGTGTAAAAATTAGAAGTGTATTTTATTAACATATATTTTTATGCTTTTATTAAGACCTACTCTGGGATATATTTTTTGGATCTTGTTTGCTAAAATAAACATTAAAAAAATTATTAATAATAAAAATAATCTAGAGTATAAAGATATTTATTGATATAGAGAAAAAATTAAGAGTACCTATAATGGGTTTGGCGGTATGTACCCACCCCACAATGGAGGTGGCGCACAACCTCCACCGCCACACTGTGGACAGTGGATACACCCTTATTGAAGTATTCTTGCCTGCTGGTAAAAGGGAGGATGGTGAGGTGGGAATGGAGGAGCAGCTTTTCTGGCGGGGCTGCGGACCCAAAGATGCCAGCCAGGACCAGGGTGCCCTGGATAAAGTGGTACACTGAGTTGTATTGGGGGGGACCTTCTTCCTATCCAGGGAGAGCCTGGTCTTGTCAATCCCAAGAAGGACCCTGTCCAGGTTCTCTACAGACGCATCCACCCCAAAGTAGAAAAGGAACCCCAGGTAAACAATAAGCTGAAGCCTTTTCCCAGCAAAGGCTTATATAAACTTGCACAGTTTGTTGTATACTGTGCTTATTTTTTTCTCATGTTTAGTTTTGCTGAAGGTAAGATCCATTGCTTGAGAGATCCCCGTCTTGTTGGCACTCCAGGCCAGCCCAAAGTCCGCCAGGAGGATTTTTGTCTTCTTTACAGCTGTTGCATCTGCAACAGCCAGTTTTGACACTGCACGCCCAAAGTTGTCCAAGAGGTAAGAGTTGATATGCTCTACCATGAAGAAGAAGCAAGAAGCTGCATGGGCCTGGCTCATCTCTGGTACATTCTTGAATGGGAGCGTCTCCAGGACGTCCCAAACTAGCTTAATGGAGTTTACACAGTAAATTCTGCTGAAAATTACTGGGTCCAGGCAGACCAGTTGGGCATTCTTGTAGGCAGTAAATGCCCACTCAGATGCCCCCTTGGCATGTGTCAGCCCAGATAGCATGTCCCTTGTCATTGGAAAGGTACCATGGACCCTGTCTTTGAGCTCCTGCAAGACAGGGGGACAGATAGAGCTGTTTGGCCATGTAAGTGGCATAATTTGAATAGAAGGTGGGGGACAAAAGGAACCAGGACCCGGCAGAGTTCACCGTCAATATTTTCTAACAAAAAAAGGCAAGTATTTTGAAATTTTTAATAATTATAATTTTTAGGTTACCTACTACAGTCTCCTCCTTGCCCGCAGCCTCGGCCAGCTTGGCCATTCTTGGTGAAAGCAGTTGTGCAGGCAATTCTTTATCCTCTATCTTTGCTTGCTTGGTAGGTTTTAGGTGGGCATAAATTTCAGGGTCATCTGTCCAGACAGACAGTGCAGAGAGGGCAAAGGACTTGAATTACAAGCCCTTGACCATTGTTTTTTTTATTGTTGAGCAGGCGCTCAATGGTCTTCTCTGATGTTTCAGGCATTTTGGTCATTAATGCCTTGGATGTCACCCTGTCAAGTTTCTTGCCTTCAAGGACAGCAGCCTTCACCTTTTCTTTGACCTTGCAGTCAATTTCTTTGATCTCTGCAACTGCAGAGTCAAGGTCTTTTAGAAGTTTCTCCCATTCTCTCATTGATTTTTTTACTAACCTTTCCATATGTTTTTATAGCTTTCACCCCAATAAAATCTGTATTATTCTGATACTATTGCCTCTTTGTTTATTCCTGTTTTTTTTTCCCATTTACTACATTATCCCATTTTTTTACCCATTGTGTATATGTTTTACGCTTAACTCAATAAGTGTTGTTTGCTTTGTGTTGGCATTTTTTCCTTAATTGCCATATTATTTTTGGCACTTTGCACAGCCCCTTGTGAAAATATTAACAACAATTTGGTGGTTGTCAAAATTTAAATTAGAAAATTATAGGTTAATTGTGTTTAGATAAAGTTGTTACTGATCCAAATTCAAAGCCTTAATATTAAACTTTAAGCCAATCAGGAGCCAAATGATAAAGTGATTGTTGTGACATAAAGGGTTATTCAATAATTCTTTGGTGCATGAGCACTAATTAATCTGATTGGCTGGTTGTTTTGTCATTGTGCGCCATTGCTGCTGTGGCAAGTTGTTGGGGGACTAGTGCCCAATCAGCTGCTGGGTTAGCACTAGTCTACCAACAACTTGCCACAGCGGCAATGGCATACAATGGCAAAACAACCAGCCAATCAGATTATTTAGTTCACATGGACCAAAAAATTATTGAATGACCCTTTATGTCACAACAATCACTGTATCACTTGGCTCCTGATTGGCTTAAATTTTCTCATTAAGGTTTTGAATTTGGATCAGTAATAACTTTATCTAAACACAATTAACCTATAATTTTCTAATTCAAATTTTGATAACCACCAAATTGTTGTTAATATTTTCACAAGGAGCAGTGTTTGGGTGCTAAAAATAACTGTGTTCTGGATCTAGATACATGGTATAGTAAATATATGATTTTATAGAAATAAGCTAAACATAAAGAATAAAACCAACTATAAAAAAAGATAACATGAACAATTGAAATTCAAAATAAAGATAATACAAATAGAAAATGTTTGGCAACAGGGGGTTTATTGGGGCGGGGAAGAGTGATGCTTAGCAGGCAGAATAGTGTGGGAAGGAAGACGTAGAGGCAGTGCTGGCCTGGGGGGTCTGGGATTGAATGGGTGGGGCTAGAAGGTGAAGGGTAGTGGTGGCAGGAGTAGGGATAGAAGGATTGTGTGTGATGGCTGTCATATAACACTCGTTATATTCCTTGTCTGTCATTGGCTGGATGGGCTGGTAGGTGGCTGTGGCACAGGATGGGAGGCGCTTATCCTTACATGATTGGTTGCCCATGTTCACATGGAAGACAATTTGGGCAAACAAGTCTGCCACCATCTGTCAACCAAAGAGAGACTTGTGGTCAAGGACCCCAAGATAGAGGTCATTGAAAGCCTGAGGGCAGCGCTCCTGTAATGTGGATCCAATGTTGAAGAAGACAACATCACCCATATGGATGTCTGCATGGCCAGCAGGGTAGACTGAGGCCTAGTGCCCGCGTTGTTGGATGGCTTCAAGGGGCAGTGGAGTGTCAGGAATATTCCTGATATAAATAAAAATTCTTACTGGAGGACAAGGTTAGAAAAAAATAGAAGTATTTCCAGTAAAAGAGGCAATATTAATGGGGACTTTCCCCCTTTAATTGAGGGAAATAAAAATCAAATAAAGGAAGAAATGGAATTTAACAGCCACCAGAATAATTTATCATCTGGGCAGGAGCCCGCAAGCACCCTCCGCCAGCCTCCCAGCCGCCAGCAAGTCCCCCGCCAGCCACCAGCCCACCTGCTTGTTCCCTGGGTACCAGTTGGCTGCCACCCACCCACCTGGGTCCCAGGCCACACTCTACAGCCAATATGAATCCCCCATGAAATGCAACCAATCAGAAAAGTCCCTGGTTGCAGGACAACAATTTCAGAATAATTCCTGCCCTTCTTCTGAAGTGCAAATTCAGGGTTCAGAAGCCAAGAATTATTCCTGTCATTTAGAAGAAGGAGAAATTCAGGTTTTAAAATTCAAAAACTATTCTGGCCCAACAGAAGAAAGCCCAATTCAAGTTTCAGATGTGAGCAGTAATTCTACCCATAACCAATGGGACTCTGAGTCACAGGTCATATGTTTGAGTCCAGACTCCAGCCCAACCATGCCTTCCAAAACAAAAATAGATTTTGAAAGTTCTATGAGTTTTCACCATCACCTGACTCCATACCCAGTGAAAATCATTGGCTCTAGGCAATAATGGCCAAACCCCCAACAGATTGTCAAAAAACAAGAATTTGGCCACCTTCTCAAACCCCAATTACCAATCACATTTTTCAAACTTTTGGGTTCTCTAATTCCTTGTTTTCATTCCCACTTGCAAAACTTTGCACAGTGGGAAGCAATATAAATAAAGGACCCCTCCTCAGTAATAGCTTGTGATATCATTGATTTTAATACCCTCAATAAAGCTAAATTTTTCTTAAAACTTAAGTCAAATTTAACTAGTTAGCCCCAGCCAACCCCCTCCAATCCAAGGAAGATGAACCATCTCATCTTCATAGCTGTGCTTATAGCTTGCCTTGGGATTGGAGGCTATCAACAGGGATCAGAGTTATTTTCACCCTCGCCAGAAGGGCTAAGTCATGATCCCCACTATGACCCTGGACAACCCAACTCCTCCCACACTGGTTCCTGGCCTCCTGTGGTGTCCCCGCATTCCATGCTGTTCATTGTGGTGTACACCTCCATGTACTATGTGTTAACCTACTTTGCCGGGAGCTTCAGAAGATACAACATCCATGCTAAGGTCTTCCGTTGGTTGATGACAATCTACCCAATCATCACTGTCCTGACTGGTTTTCAATTTGCCAACCTCCTGCCATACCTGCTGCAAGTAGTACCTACCGTAACTGGATATTACGTGGAGCCACCCTTCATCTGGTGGCTCAAGAAAACCTGGTGCTTGGAATTTGAGCCATCCCAGGAGTCAAGTAATCCACCAAGGATGTGGATGTACAAGTAGCTATTGATAAAATCTGGGTTTGTCTGATAGTAGACAAAACCCTTGGCTGAAACAGCCAGAAATGCACCAATAAACATGCCCTTCTTGACCTTATTTCTCCCTTTTTGGGTGGCGCTTTTCCTTGGGCACCAAAATTGTCAAAAGCTATTGATAGCTTATAGTAGAAAATAAACATGATGTCATCTGATAAACTTGTCAAGTATTGGACCAGAGATTTGATGTCAAGATCATACAGGGAATCCTCAGCGCCATCCCATTGATCACCGGCAAAATTGGTAAGAACCTGTATTAAAGCCACCTTCACATACATCCAGAGCTGCACCATGCGCTCAGACACCCAAGTGCCATGGTGCGCAAGTTGCTTCTGGACCTGGGTCAAGGAAAGCTTGGGATCCTGTTACAGGAGGTCAGAAGAATTGGGTATGCCTCAGTGATTTGTGACTCAGGGGCCTTCTTGACCGTCCCAATCAGATTCCCCTTGTTTATTAGGTTGTTGAACTCCCTCATTGCGGTGGCTTGAGTAAATTGCAATTGGGCTGCAATCTGTTCCCAGGACAGACCCTACAGGTTCAGTGCCACAATTTCTTGGAGAATTTGGGCGGTGATGATTTGTTGCTTGGGGCGCTGGGCCATGGGAGCTGAAGCCTGATTGGCTGAGGAAGGGTAGGTTGGCCGGTGGCAGGAAGTTGTTCCAAATCAAGGTTGCCATCCTGATTGATTGGTTGACAGGCAGCTTGTGCGGGGGTGGGTACAGGAGCAGGGGTAGCGCTGGGCGCAAAGTGAAAATTGAACAAGTCAAAGCCATATGGGTTAGGGGTCAGTAACAGGTCAGCTTCATTGTTACCCGCCTCAAAGGCTTGGGTGTAAACAGGTGCCTCCACATTCTGAGCCCTGCCTCCATTGAAGTTGGCTTGGCGGCTGGCGCCGTTGAAAATGTTGTTGCTAGTAAAAACCATCTTGAAACAAAACCTAGGATAAAATCACTAAAAGTAGAAATTTTAAAATTCAATGGTTTATTTTTATTGTAATCTTGAGTCCACACTTGGAAGGTTCTTAAAACCATTATATACAAATAAGGAGCCATTAAAATGAATAAAATGCCTCTGTTCCTAAATTGGATAGCTAATGATTGGCTGTTAAATTGATAGTTTTCTATTTTAGGCTGCTCATACTACACATCTTGTATGACTTCATTTTGTTTTGTGCTTGCGGAATCTTGCTTCTAGATTGCTCAAATTTTGTTTTATTTTAGTCCTTCTGTTGGTGCCTTGTATGAATTCTGATTGGATTAATATATACTCTGAAATAGCATCCATCCATCTCACTTGTTGTGTTGGTTCATTTTATTTGTGGTTTGAACTACACTACTTGATGTTTGATATAATTTTGTATAATGGGCAAGTGAAATTTTGTTTTTTGTTTGATAGTTCATTTATTACCTGAAATCTTTTAAATTAATTGAATCCTGAATCTTGTGTGGCTTGGATTTTGTTTAAATCTGAAGTATTTTTGGTTGTTTCCATAGCTTTTAAAACTACTATAAGAATAGTGTATATTTTAGTCAATTTTATTGTCAATAATGATAAGTTGGTGAATAGTAAGATCTAAATTTTAGCTCTCCTAAAACAGAATTGGGTGATTTTTGAGAATGCCAATGATTCCTAAAACAATTAGCACAAATCTACTCTAGATCATTTGCATTCCTGTTTGAGATGCCTATAAATTAAACTTATTTCAAATTAATCTCATTTTTTATTATAAATTTGGCTCTTGGATTTGGCAATCCCGCAATTTCATGTTTGTTAATAATTTCTTGTTGGCTATGATCTTTTAAACTTACAGGAAACATCAAATTATGCATTAGAATCCTGCATTTCTGATTCATGTATCCCAAATTTCTTTGATGTATTTTGTCTTTTGTTAGTTGAGTTATCTGCTCAAGAGATTCAAAATTTGCCAATTTAAATACATTGAAATTGTTGAATTAAATGGTTGTTTATTTAAATATTTTAGCTTTAACTCAGCTGAATCACCCACAAATGTGATTTAAAATTTGGACCAAGGATTTGAAAATCCTACATTTTGTTGAGGGTGTGGATGTACAAGTATTCTGGCTATT